>LPNX010717302.1:77788-196705 GCA_001517045.1 Pseudotsuga menziesii
TTCACATTCTTATCTGATATTATTTTTTTCATATTTTAAAATTCAAGAGATTTCAGTCATGCTTGTAGCTGCTCTCACCAATTCCGGTGTGAAAAATCAAGTACCGCAGTTCTTCTTCAAATTTGCTTATGGGGATTTGGTGTTAGTTTCCTCCTGTGAGGTTGCTGATATTTTATTTTGTGAATCATTAGATATTTCTGAAGCTATATCAGATTATGGAGCTCAAGCATTCGCTCTCCAGAGTCCAAGGGATTCTCTACCTTTGGTCACAAGCTCATCTCCTCACAGAACTAGTAAAGAGGAAGACATTCTGCATCCACATGGACACTTGCTCCTAAGATTTGGGGATGATTTTACCAGTCATGGTTTGCTGTTCAAGGCTGCAACATATCAGTTTCTTGAGTGTTCCACACATGGTTCAAATCCTCAAGAACCTTTGCTCTCTCTTCAGATGATTTCAGTTGCTCTACATGGGTCCAGTTTTCACCGTGCAGCTGTTTATGTTTCTGATCCAGTTGAGTGCATTGTTTTTCTTCCAAAGTGGAAGATTCCTCCAGACATATTCACCAAGATCTTTTCAGAAAATAATTTCACTTACCTCCGTTCACTGTTGGGGGTGAGTTCATCAGGGTGATCCAGACTACTTTCAGTGTTCAGCTTGAGGGGGGGTTTTTGTTCCCACTGGGTTTTCCCTCTTTTCCTCACTTAGTTTGTTTTGAGCATTGTTTCAGTTGCTTTATTGTACAGGGTGACCTATGGCCTTTGTTTCCAGGGCCCTATCATTTTTATGTTTTCTAACTCTTCCTGAGTATAGATTAAGGGGGGGTGTTGGAGACATTTACCATCATACACACTCTTCGGTCAAATTGGCCTAGTTAAACCACTATCCTAAGTTTAATTGACATCAAGGAGAATTAATTACCATCATCCCAGTCACTCCCACGCCTACCTACAGTCAAGGAGGCTAACTTATCCTTTCCTACAGTCAAGGAGGCTACTGGAGCACTCCAGGGGTGATCTGGTTGACATTCATGCACCTAATTGCTGACTGGGGGTTACTTTCAGTTCAACCAATCAGTTACAGTCAGTTAAGGCGCCTCCATGCATTAAATATATTATTTAATCATTATTTATTTATTATTTTATTATTATTTAATGAACTGGAGTGAACTAGGCGCTTTCACCAACTTCTGATGGTCAATTCAGCTTCAGTTAACCTCATCAAGGTTTATTGGAGTCATGCAGTACTAGCACTTGATGGTTGGTTGCTATGACATGTGTTTGATCTCCTTCAGTTGAGATTAAGTCATTTATTGCACTCCAACATCAGTTAGGATTGGTGAGTCAATTAAGGTTTTTTGTCAAGTGGTTAACTGAGTGGTATTGCATGGCAAAGAGTCAGTTAAGCTAGACTCATGCATGGGAATTCGAATTGTCCCTTAGTTATTTGAATTCTTCATTTGAGTTAAGCCATGGCTCATGCATGGTATTGTAATCCTTTATTGTTTATATAATATACAGAGAGGAAACTTATTTGGTTCCTGAAAATTTCCAATTCATGAGTAATTGTTAATAATTCTTTGATGAGATTGAATCTTAGTTCCTAGATCAATGTGAATAATTAATAGGGGTTTATGGGAGTCTCTTATATCATTTCCTGTAGCTCTACAATAGCATGTTTGTCTTGTATTAGCATTAAGCAACTTGATAGAAAGGACTTGAGCTTACTAACCTTTTGTGGGATGTTCTTCTGAAATATGTGCTGAAATCGTTCAGACATCTCCTTGACTTCTTCTGATGTCGATGGTTCTTCCAGATCCACAAATTCTGGTCATACGTCGAAGAATACTTCCTTTTGTTTATGGACATTGAATGGCACCTTCTTTTGCACCGCGAGTCACACCTATGGCTACAGTTGTTCTTGCGGTTTGTCCTGATCAGCTCCTATCCCAGTACCTCCTAGTGTTACAAAAAAAAAACATCTGTATCTTGTGGTTCAGCTGCAATCATCTAAACATTCATGTTAGGATTTGGGTTTGGGCTCTGCGTAGGGTTAGGACATTACTCCACATCATGGTCCTGTCCCTTACAGTATGAACATGTCTTTGCAGGTTCTAGGTAGTCTCTGGCATAGTGACATGGTTGTCCATAGTTATACCGTGTAACCTGACCTCTCCTTCTACCAAAGCCTCCTCCTCTGCCTCTTCCTCTGAAGTTTCCCCCACCCCTTCCTTGAGGGTGTGGTTGCTGTAGTGGGTATTGATTCTATTGGTAATGTGGTTGGTAGTGATTTTGTTATGCATATGATTGTTGTGGTGCATACTAAAGCTGATACTGGTTTTAATACTGATTGGGTGGGAACTGTGTAGGCTGATATGATGGTTTCTTTGATTCATCCTAATCCTGCCCCTCAGTATTCATCAACTAGGTGTCGATGGTATTCTCCTTCAGGAACTGGTATGCCTTGCAATCTTTCTCTTCATGAACTACTGACTTACAAAATTTACAAAATAGGTTTTACCGGGTACTTACAACTTTTTGAAAATATAAAAAATCCTCCTCACAATTCCCTCTAGAGTGGCATATGTGGAACTAGGGTAGTCCATGGCCATTTAATGGGTTCAGTGCACCAGACGATATATAATTCATAAAGGTCGGACAATTATCCTTAGTGTGTCCATTTGTTCTGCATTTTTTGCACCATAAATATTCTTGTGCTTCCTTTTCCTTTTTGATATCGTGAAGCTATATCATTAGATTAGCCAGTTGTGACTGAATCTGCACCATTCCTATGGCACCATCGACGATTGATGAGGCCTCTAGCTTCATTTCCAACTCTAGTGCTTCTTTTTGTGACTCAATATTTTGTTTCATTAATGGACCTCGGATGTGTGGTAATAGTGCAGCTATAAACCACTCTTTATGTTGCACATCTCACATTTGGAAACTTACTTTAGCCATCAAATTTTTAAACCATTGGTTGAAGTCCCATAATGACTCTACCAGTGCTTGTTTGATTTCCTCGGTCTTAGTGATAGACTGCAAATCAGATTTAGGCTTCCTGAACTTAGAGATCATTGCAGCAAGGATCTCATCAAGGGTTTTCTGTGGTGTTCCGGTTAGTGTGTCACAAAACTTCATAAACTAGTTTAGCGCACAACCCCTTAGATTCATGATCATCTGCGCTTTTCTTATGTCCATTTTATGGACTAAGTGAACCATCCAAACAGCTTCATAGAGGAACCAATGTTACTGTGTATCTTCTGTTTCATTCCCATTAAATATGGGTAACTAAATATCTACCCCAGCCATTGATTTGGAGTCAAGGTTTTCTGGTAACGGATTCCAAGGGGGTGTACCTTCTTTCCCGCTAGTCACAGTACTGGAACTATCAATATTAACATTCCTTTTCAGGGATGAGACTCTAGATCTTACCTTCGGTGATACTCTTGGCGTTTTGTAGTTACATCATGACCTTGGTGTCTCCGTAGACCCTTCATATGCCTCTAATCCTTCCGATATCAGGCTATAGTCATCCTCTTTGTTTCAAGACTCTTCATCTTCATGGGACCAAATTTCGTGTTCACTTGCCTCGAACAGACTAGGAGATTGTTGACTTTCCTCTATATTTCTTCTTTTCCCTGATCTGAATCTCCTTCCACTCCTTAGGAATCCAACTTCTAGTTCAGCTTATATGCTCCCTGGGACCATCTCAACTCACCATTTCCCATTTTCTTGATAATTTGTCTGCGACATGGCATTCTTCCTGGGTATGCGACTCAACTACTCAACTACAAGATACCCTTCTAATAGACAAGTATCTTGATCCATGTATTGATAGATAGCAAATATCTTCTTCAGGGTCCTTGGAAAAAAATTATTTCAGCCTCACTGTATGAGGTTATAGCCTCTACTGCAAAATCAGTAATGTATCTTTGCAAAATACTTTTAACCCAAAAATCAACAGCTCTAGAGACGACATTACTTACGCTGGTTACTTTGTGAATCAACTGATCATTCCACTCGACCACTTCTCTTCTTTGAAAATGGTCTGCCTCCTTGCCAATCTTGACAACCACTCCTGTAGTACAATGGGAAACTTTGCAAAGAAGACCTCATCAATATCCAAACATATATACTTGTCCACCCAGTTTTATGTGCTCAATTGCGATCCTGTGCTCTCCTCTTGTGTGAATGCTAGCATCTTAGACTCCAACCAGACCTCTGCCTCACTCTTTGTCAGATTCCACAACATGTCCCTTGACTCAAATGGTTAACAATCCTTCCAATGAAATCATTTGTTGGCCTCTATCTACTTATTTTCTCAACCCATAGTGCAACAACACACAATACCAACAAGACATCACAAGACACCATCCCGACAAAGCAAGCTCAATCGGTAACACCCGCGAGGCAGGCACAGTCTCACCCAAGATATCTTAGTGGGTAACTACCAAAACCATGTTTCCATAGTTGGATAGGGATTATAGTCCCTTGGAACATAGCCAAGGTGCTCAACAAAGGTGATAGGTCAATGGATTCTGTTACTGCATGACCGAAGCACACTTTTATGATAGCATGCATGCGACACAACCCTGTCCCAAGACCTTGCAATTGGCACAACTTGTGTGACATAGTTGATTCCTTGCACTTGACAGACAATCTACGACTTATATTTTAACTTAGAATTTTAACCATGAACTCATACCTAACATTCTCACAACATGTTAAACATTCATTCAGTCATTGATTACTAAGATGGTGACATACATTCAACAACAAATCATTAATATACAGTAAGAAACTAATTGACATTCACATACACATTCAACATGCATTAATCATTCAACATAGGAAATAATGTGGAAACCCATCTAGGAAAATCCACCAAGGTTCTCTTCATCTGGCATGAGAAATGTGAATAGTACCTTGCATCTTGTGATATGCAGACTGTTCTTAATATATGTCTTTCTGACTCAATCTTATTTCTCTCATGCTCTCTGGTTTATTCTTCTATCTACTCCTACTAATCCGCACACAGCCTGGATCGAGTCTTCTACCTCTACTATCTTTGCACTTAGATGCAGATTACTTCTATGACTAGCAATCTGCACACACAACTGCAATATCCTCAGTTCAACAACCTTCTACTGCTACCAGAATCTTCTCTGAGTCTTATTTCCCTCTAACCCTAACTTCTTTAACAAAACTGAGTGACTTGGGGAATAAACAAGCAATCAACAACAAAAAAAACCAACAATGACAAACCCTTATACAGAGTGGGTTATTCCTATTTATAACTTCTACAAGACCATGCAAAGTTGACTACATACTACTCATCTGTTACAGGTCGTAATCAGCCGTAAAAAATGGTTACAAGTTGTCATAAACTAATAAGAGGCGCTATCGGCCTGAATTACATATATTCTTTCATACGTGTGTCATCCACTGGATTACGCCAACTTTAGCAGCCATGATATTGCTGACCTGTCACTTTCTAGTCATTACTCATTTGCACTACTGCAAGTTCGAATTTCCTCTGTCATGCGTATGTTCTATATTCCTGCGTCGGTTCCTATGCTTCCCTCTTCCCCCTTTTGTTGTCTGTGCACCTTTCCTTGGTTGCTTGCACATTGGATTCTCCCTTGCGCACTTTTCCTAGCCCAACAAGCCCCCAACACTCACATTTGGATCATCTCGAACGACTAAGCAAAAAGGGAAGTCTTCACAAAAAATTTCTGTCACAAAACTACAATTTCTCCCAACCACTTATGTTTCTGGCGCAAGCTCAGATTGCATGGCAGGACTAACCTTGTCCAAGAATTTCTTCACCATCTATTGCACTCTAACAACTTCTGATGTTACTTCTTCTTCTTGTGAGGCCAACTGCTCCACTTGGTCAGAACTGATATGTTCTAATGGGCCTGCCTCTACTGATTGCGTAATTGTTTGAAGTTTCTACTGCAATGCATGAATCAGACCTATGAGCTGCACTGCTTCCGATTGGTGTGCTTCCACATCTGTTTCCATAGAACGCTCTTGGTCACAAAAATATTGGACTTCCTACTGTAGTTGTTTGATCTCAGCCATTTTGGTAACCTTCTCTTGAAGTGGCAACTTATTTATCCCTGCCTGCTCTGCAGTGATTTTCTCCTCATATTTGCGCACATTTTCCCTTACCTTTTCTATAGTCACATCTTCCAGAAGCACATCCCATATCGTGGAAATGACTTCAACTACATTTGCACAGAGTGTCTCCCCTTCACTTATTTTACTAGAAGCCTTAGACGCTACTCTGTTCTATTCCTCAAGCACCTCAGGAGGTGTGCTTGGTACTTTCCATGCCTGCAACTCCTCAACCTTCTTCTTTAGTTCTTCTATAATCTACGCCAACCAAGCTACCTTAGCTGTTGAATCCTCATATTCCTGGCCTTATTCGCATGGGAAGTCTACAATCGCGCCTTTAAATACTTCACCTAGCATTATGCGACTTTGCACGTGCACCATAATGTCCTTCTCTTTATCCTTCAGAAGGCCCTTGTGTTGCTTGTCCTTCCTTTGTTGTTTTGTTTCCTGATAGGAAACCACATTCTTGCTCAGCTGTATTTCCGTCGCAGCTACTTGATGTATCTCATAGACTTCTCCCAATGAAAGCTTGGAGAATTTTATTTGTAATGTGGAAAATCCCTTGACCAAATCATCTAATGCACCTTTCGTCATTCATGTTTCCAGTGCGGTCCCATGGATCTGAACTTTGATCAATGACACTAGTTCTGGTGTGACAAGCAAAATGACGAGATCAATGCCATATGTTTCATCCTCAATAATGGTTTTAACATCATTGATGGAATCTATGATCTTGTTGAGGTTCCTTGACACTTGTTTAGCCACATTTTCCTGCTACATGTTCAGAGGTTCGAGGATTTTCTTTGCGACCTCATCTACAAGGTTTGCAAGTTATTGGACATCGTCCTCAGTCAACGTATTCGTATTAGTCGTTCTGTCGAATTTTCTTTTCTTGTGTAGTGGCCCGCACTGTTGTTGTTGTTCTTTTCTGCGATTGTGAGCCTCCTCATTGGTGGTAATATTTTCTTCGTCACTTTAATGGGAGACACCATCACCATTGTCAACATATTTTTCTTCTTGCGACTGGTTTCCTAGACCGCTACCTTCATTGTTTCCTTCACCATTTCCTTGGCCAACTCCAATATCCCTGCCTACTCCAATGTTTCCACCTTGGTTAGCTAGTGGATCTTCTTGGTCTATCCTTTCGACAGTGGCTATACCAGTGGGCCACACCATTCTTTAGGACACACCTTAACAATGGATTCCACATCATCATCTTCAATTAGAACCCTTCCTGGTGTGCTTGCTTGGTCAGGTCCTTCTTTGGTTCCAAAATCATGCTATTTGCACCTGTGTGAAAATTAATAAAAGTAGCATACCTATGTACCATCGTAGCATGGATATGGTAAGAATCACATGAAAACATCGTGCAGCACCTCGTCATGCAAGAAGAAATTGATGTTACTATCCTTCTAGAGGATCTTGTTTTTCTTATCATCCCACAAGTTATGGTACTTTGTGTTGTGGAAATGTAGTGGGACATCCACTTGTACATAGTCTGGTGGGTTGGCCTACAAGGTGAATGATATCAAGATGAGAAGCCAGGAGTAGTGAAACTTGTAGTTCAGATCCTATTGCGCCTACTCTGTGTCGTCAAATAGTTCATTCAGCAAGAACTATGACCAGTTGAAAGTTACGCCTAGCACACACTATGTGGGAAGATCTACCATTCTCGTGGTGCATTCAATTGCTCTCATCTTGTGCAATAGCTTGCATGACATGATCCTTGCAGAAAACTACATGTGAGCATATTCTATGAGGGGAATTGATAATTCCCTACCCGTGTGTTGAAGCTTATACTTCGTTTTCATCTCACGGCGGTTTCCCTTCCTTGGCACAAATATGATGTAGGGTCATTTCCTATCTTTGGCAGCCTTATGATTTCCGAAATAAGCTCGATGTTGATTGGGTATGGTCAATCGATCCATAGGTACCCCCTGTGGAAATAGACCAGGAGCTTATTTACATACATGTTGGCCTGCAAGTTATTGACAAAATGTTGCATGAACAACAAGTTTATAAATCTTGCCTAGTCAACGCCATCAACCCACTTCATTGGTTTAAGAACCTTGGGCCCTGTCAGCCCAATTTTTATAGTGACCATGCATTTTTCTCTTTCCAACCCCTCCTACTTCCAACTATCTAAATCCTTGAATTTTAACTTGGCAAGTTTCGACATTCTATCCATTATAAGTGGTACATGATGAGGGATTCAAGGTGCTACTAAAAACTTATTGGATTTCATGGGGAGCGCTACTGGCTCCTCCTGTGCTCTCCTCAGCTGAACATAATGGGGAAAGTTTTCATATCGATCCTCATCTTACAGATATATGTGGTGTGGGGAGTCCTCCATTAACTCTTCCTTGAGCAAATATTCCTCCATCGGCACATTCCCAGTGTCGTCCACAATGGCCTTGGCCTTGCGTTTCCTAGAAAATGGTGGTGCAGAAGGATCTCCAGCCACTTTCTTCCTGGCTTGCCTCTGGTCCATCGAAGGTCATGTGGGTGTAGTGGGAGTTTTCTTAATAGGGTTTGGCCCATGGCGTGAACCAGGGGGTTGAACAGGTCCTAGAGCAGGTACAGGATGCTTTCGCATTCGCACCATTGGGTCGAGTTTAGGTTCTTTCTCTGGTTGATGCACCTCAAGTGATTGAATCTCTTCTTCAATTGGACACGGTGGGGTGATGGTCACGTTGGGAAAGTCATTGGAACTAGAAATATCAATAACCATGGATTGAGGCTCTCACGGCGTTACGGGCTTCGGCTCTGTGGACTCTCGACTCTTATACTCTTGGCTCTCTCTGTGTGCATAAAATATTGTTTGATGGTGAAGCCTTGGATTTATACCTGTCCATGCATCCTGAATTCATCATATGATGGGAGGTCAATTTCCAATCTATCACGTGGGCTTCTTGGCCAACGTATCCCTTCATTAAGTTGTTAGCTTGAGTACTGCGTTGTACTTGTCAGAAAAATTATGGTTGTTATGCCAAGGATAGCTGATGGGAACAAAAAGAATGCCATCATTCTCCTCATATATCGTCGAATTAATAATGGTTAGCTGTCATAACCACTTCAATATTCACTAGATATTCATACATTAATGTCAGAAATCCTATCATTTCCACTTTTTGTAGTCCTTTCCACCTTTTCCTGCGCTTGGAACTGGTTCTACCATAGACGTGCGATAGAACAATTTACATCTTTCGGCCTTTTTTTTTTCATGCGTAGTGCATTTATAACCAGGGAGATTATGCCCATCACAGTATGGTTTCACGTGACTTCCATTCACCATTCATGTGACATACATTCCATCTAGTTTCTGTAATTTTACTGCACCGACATCAGTGATATGCACGATTGTGTATGGCCCTAGCTAATGTGTTTTCAACTTGCCTAGTTGTTTGAAAATTTTGTTGTCATACAGAAACAAAAGTCCTCTGACTTTCAATGGATTAACCTGAATATGGTGATCATTCCATGATTTTTTTCCTTGCTTCTCCATAGTCTGGTGGAATCCCATGACGAAGCATTATTCTTACATCTAAACGAGCTACGTCAACCTCTGCTTGAAAACATCCTCGTCGGTCATCTCTGTCAGTGCAACAATCTGTAAGTTGGGAATGATGTATTCATTGGAACAACAACTTCCTGCCCATATACTGGTTTGAATGGTGTGTGGCATGTCAGTCGCTTGCAAGTTGTGCGATAGGCCCAAAACACAACTGAGACTTTTTTATCCCAGTAATCTCAGTGCACGTTGCATACCTTAGTCAATGCATTCTCCATAATATTGTTGAAAGCTTTGACCCTTCCATTCACCTGAGGATGATAGGGTGTCATATTCTTATGCTAGATCTGAAACTCTATAGTCATCTCAGCAATCATTTTGTTAACAAAATTCATACCTTGGTCACTTAGTAGTATCTTTGGACAACCAAATATGGTGACTACATTTTCAAACAAAAACTTTGCCGCAGTCGCAATGGTACAATATTTAACAGGTGCAAGTTCTACCCATCTGGTTAAATAATGTGTTGCAATGATAATCTAGCATGCGCTAGTTCTCTTCCCCGGTGTACTGATCAGTCCGACAAAATCAACTGCCCACTTATCGAATGCTTGAAGGGTTATCTACAGTGCAAGTGGCATCTCGTTGCAACGGGATGGTTTTCTTGTTCTTTGGCAGATATCACAGCGCATGTAGAAGCTTTTAGAATCCATGTGTATGGTTGGCCAGCATAGTCCTGCCTGCAATATCTTACGCACAGTTTCTTTTCCTGCGTAGTGTCCTCCTGTGACACTAGCATGTGCTTCACTCATAACCCAGGGTCATTCATAATAAAAAACACAGTGATGCAATGTTTCATCCATGCCCAGCTTTCAGAGATGTCTCGCAATTAATGAATAATCAACAACTTTAACAACCAAATGTTTCTTCTGATTAGTTGAAATTATTTCAGGTGCATAGCCTCTGCTAAAAAAGTGAATGATTGCATTAAAATCATGGTTCTGATCGTCCATCATGTGGATCACAAATAGTTGTGTGTCATAAAATTATATTCCAGGATGGTTGGATCTTCACCACTTTCTATCCTTTATAGGTGGCCTGGCCCGACATTGAGTCGACCATGTTTGACAACGAACTCAAAATCAAATTCCTGAAAGAGGAGAATCCATCTACAAATATTCCCCCACAACACTGGCTTGTTGAATAGGTATTTCAACGCTGAATGGTCAATGTACATTTGAAAATGACCACCCAACAAATAGTGTCTAAATTTTTGAAGCGCATAGAACATACAGAGGCCTTCTCTTTCCATTGACATGTAATTTTTTTCTGTTGTTGATAGTTTTCTACTAGCAAAGGAAATAGGGTGATATAGCACACCCTCTCTAGGCTAGGTTAAGACTATGCCGAGCGCGACAGATGATGCATCAACATGCACATGGAACTCCTCACTAATACATTTGGTCGGATTTTTCCACGAAATATTTCCACGTTTTGAACATTCATGGATTAATACTTCATTTTTTTATAATGGCGGAAAAACTGTGGCAATATCGACATTTTAAATTTTAGAGGAACTTTTGTCTCTATATCGACGATATATGGCTATATTTGCACACTGGCCAAAATAATGCCATCTTTCAATGCACGAGTCAACTCATGCATTTTTTGGCACATTTCCTATAGTTGTGACAAGGTTATTGGTGATAGATTAAGTGCGGAATGAGGCCATATTTCTTTATCAACCATATGCAAAAACTAGAGATATCAGTCATACTCTTCTTCTTCAATGGGTGACTCAATTGGAAAAAGAAGATAGACCAACCTTTAGAGGAAAATATGGAACCTGTGGGAAATGGCATGCCTTCACTTTCCCCTGAAGAAGATGTTGCTGTCACAACTTTGGTTGGAATGCATGGAAATGAAAATGCAGATCAATGGGAGGAATTTGTGAACAATGATGTGGATCGTTCACCAACGAGTGATGGAGACCTAATTCATGCCAAATATTGTTTTGATGGTAGATTTGTTTTTTATTTATTTGATAAAATGGTACATTTCAAAGAACAATCTAACTTATGGGAGGATTCCTTCAAAGCTAGCGATGAATTGTGTAGAACTAAGGATGCCCAAATTCTTTATTTGGTACATCATGTTATAGGTTTAGAGAAAAGAATTATCAAAACTGAAAAAATAATTGGCCAGAAGGATCAACTTGTTAAGGATCAATTTTCTAAATTTACCGTAGTTCTAGAAGAATAAATTTCTGACATTGACAGATTGAAGGATATGTATCAGGCTCAAAAGAAAAAAGATGAGGAAACTATAGGGAGACTTGAAACGGAGCTGAAAAGTAGGACTGAAGTTTTGAACATGCCACCACTGAAAACTATATTTGGTACGGAAGCAGAAATTCAACAAGAATTGAAGCAGAAAGAAACATTTATTGCAGGTTTGAAGGTTGATTTTCAAAGGGCATTGAGAGAAATGATCATTAAAAAACAAAATGGGACTGCAGAATATGAATCAAGATTGGAAAATTGAATAAAACAATTAAAAACAAAAATGAGTTGCTACGAAAAAAGAGAATTGAAAGGGTTTCAGCAACTCTCGAGGCTAAAAGTCCTGGGAGAGGAAAAAAATCAACAATCAAGGGTAAACAAGTTTGCAAACTAGAAGAATCAACAGTCAAGGGTAAACAAGTCTGCACACCAGAAGAATCAACAGTCAAGGGTAAATAGGTTTGCACACCAAAAAAATCAACAGTCAAGGGTAAACAAGTCTGCACACCGAAAGAATAAACAATCAAGGGTAAACAGGTCTGCACACTAGAAGAAAAAATAGTCAAGGGTAAAAAGGTCAGCACAACAAAATACTCCAAAGTGGAGGCTAAAAGGGCCATCACACCAAAACTTTTTGGAAGTACAAAGATAGGTGATGCAATTATGGAGAGCTTACTCCAATTTTAGAAATCCTTGCAACAATGAGAGAAGACCTTGAATGAAGTTGCTTCAACAATTAATGTTGTAGAGTTTACATTTGGCTCATTATATCCAACATTGAAGAAGAAGATAGAGGAGAAGGAGGCCAAACTTAGAGACCTTCACCAAAAAATATTGGAGAAGGGAAAAGCACTACATTTGAGATGCGATAGTGAGATACAAGATTTGAAATCCCAAATTAAAGCTTTGCAAAATAAACCTGTGGAAAAATCAATCTTGCATACTCCATTTGATAGCAATTTGAGGGCACAAGAGCTCGAGAAGGAGGTACAATAGGTCAAGAGAAAATTAAGTGGAGTTCAATATGACCCGAAGTGGACAGATGATGATATTAAAAGAAAGGAAGATGAGCACTCAAATCAGAAAAATAATAATGTAGAGATGTTGAAGAAATGCCTAGAAGAAAAAGATAGATTGCATACAAAAGTGATAAATCTTGCAAACAAAGTGAAAGAGAAAGAAAAACAATTAAAACATATGGCCAATGAAGCTTCTATAGAACTAGAGGGTTCTAGAAAAGGAAAGAGAATCTATAGCGAATTTTCTTATTCTAAAAAGGAGGAATTGCAAAAACCTCCCAATTTCCAAGCAGCCTAGATTTCTAAAATAATATGGTGTACATTTGATGTCTATGTACATACTAATATTGTTGTAATATAAATTGTCAGTATTTCTTGGAAATGCATATATTTTGATATAGTTAATGTGTTTCTAATGTGTAATACAAGTGTAATGTGTAATACATATGTGCATTTTTCCTATGTTTAAGAGAGTTTGATGTGCAACCCATACCGAGAAGTGTGTATGAAAGTACAAATGATGAAATATATTCTTCATAACATATTCTACAAATGAATTGACATATGAAATATTCTTGAAATATATTCTACAAATGAATTGACAGATCATCATTTCATGCTATATCAAATAAATTACACTATAACATAGACATTCCAACCTTTTCTACAAACTCTTGTACTCATTTCTGTAAATTGTAAGATCCATAGTAAAATCCAAGTCATCCAAAACAACAATTGATAGTATTTTCTTTTTCATGGCCAGAACTAAAAATGCACACTAATTCCAATCGAAGTACACTGTAGGTATAAAATTTGGAAGTTTGCATACAAAAAACTAATTAGACTAGTATAGTTTTAGTTTCAGACATAAATTAAACTTCTATTGTGAAATAAGAATGCATCAAACATTTGAAATGAGAACAGAACAGTTGTAAATGTTGGTTTCTTGTTGACGAGCATCATAGTTTGGAAACCAATCTCATGGCTCTGCAAGTTTGTATGGTCTGTTTCTTTTTTATTATAATATAAATCATCATCATTCCTTACAGAAATTAATAAATGAGAACATAACATATATAATACATTCCGAGGAAAAAAATAGATATAATGCAAAAATATAACAAGATCGATACTCAAGAAAGTTTTAAAAGGGGCCCAAGACCTTTTTTTATTATATTATGCTTTCATTACAGAGCAGAGGGATAGTCTACAGTTGAATCAGTAACATCAAACAACTCATTCAATAATAACTGTCCCTACTACCTATTAAATTCTATTTATAGACCTTAAGGGTTGGATTGACCATGTTACAAGTGGATTTAATTTGAGTGAAACTGAAATGTGGATTCACCCATGAGCCAACCCATCCTCTAATGTAATCCTGGATTTAAACGAAGATACCAACTACTGTGGAACAAGGAAAACACAACAGTGCAACACAAGGGGGGAAACAGGGCTGAAGTGGACATGTTTCAACACCAAGGGTAGAAAGGGAGTAGAAGAGGAAATTGCATTCTAGTTATCTCGATGGGAGATGCGAGTAGAGAAGAATTATAAAAGAGATGCACAGTGCATGAGAGGTATCTAAGGAGAAAAGGGAAATACCAATGAAAGAATAAAATGGTAAGAAAGAGAGAAATGCAACCAAAAAATATGGCTTAGTTGAAAACAACATGCAATACCCATCTGATGTGGACAAATTAAAAGCTGGAATTGAAGAAATCAATCCTGCTATGCCACCGAGAGGGAATTCTTGGGTTGTTGAAGAGGGACAAGGTGCTGACTCAAGGAAGGAAATAATTCACTGAGTGATGGTAAAGGAATGTCAAACAGACATAAAAACAATAATATGGAATGGAACTTCCAATGAAAGCCATCGAACCCGGATGAGACTGTTTCCAATTCTACCTATTTCACTCATACTATTAGTGAACTCAAATTTGCACACATCTATGGCCATAGTAGACAAAAATTAACAAACATAGAGAATGGATTGAATACTGCATAGCCTACTGATAACAGTGGCCCCTATTTATCAATCTTACATAAGAAGCAACATGATTGGTAATTGACTGCAGCTGCTAGAAAGGAATCCATGGGGTCAAGCCAAATCTAGATATGTGTACTATGTTGGCCCTTGGAATAATTGAAAGGTGGGAAAAAAGGTTATCATTATGAAATGCCGAGTTCACGTCTGGGTGATGCAATCATTCTCAATGTCGTCAAAATTCAACTTGATTCAGGTTCATCGAATCATAGAATTTGATGGTTTGTTAAGTGACATATTTGACAGTCAGTTGAAAGTTCAGAATATGACAGGTAGGTAAAAGAGAAAATTACCATTTATAGGTTTAGATGATTATATGACATATTCTACACTCAATACATTCAACACATGTATGACAGTTTGAGGTATGGGAAAATGAAATCAGGCATGTGCGTGGATTTTACAGAAGCAAGTCAATTTTGGATTTCTTTACTCAAATGCACGCCCAACATGAAAAAACTGTGGTTTAGGGAAATTAGACCTGCAAAAACATGCAAAAACTGCAAAAACTGTTGTTTAGGGAAATTAGACCAAGCCTAGGAGAAGATAAAAAATTGTCCAAGTATGGAATTATTGGTAAAATCTGCCTAACTGGCCTTAGGGAAACGTCTGCCATAGCTCATAGGATGATGATAAAAATATTATGAGTGTAGATATCTAAAACTTGTATGGTTCATCCAACCATATAAATAGCTTGACCAAAAATTCTTTTAGTATGAAGATATCAATCTGCCAAAAGTGCCTCTCAGCCATATTTGCATTGCTCCAGAAAAATGCCCACCGAGGAGAGAGAAATAAGCTCTAGAAGATGAAAGTGGTAATGATGGATTCACATTGTTGACCTCTACCCATTGGGAATATCACTTCCCAAGTGTGAAGGAAAAATGAAATGACCTTGGTGACCTAGGGTTTGAAGATAACTGGTAAAGTGTTAGACAAAGAGTTTGAGAGACCACTTGGAAATGCTTGCAAGGGGGTGTTCCAATGATGATAAAAATCATCAGATGATATGGTATTGTTCATTGTTTAAATGGATATCTATCCATGCTCTTGGTTTTTATTATGGTGACTAGATAAGGAAAATACAAACCTCGCAAAATAGAATAAAAATCTTATTTTGCACACTAAAGACAAAAAAAATGGTAGTGTTGTAAAGGGGCTAAGTGATGCCCGAATTAAGGTTGATGTCCGCACTAAGGATGATGCCCACATGGCATGGAATGGAATACATTACTATGTGGCATGAATTTGAAATCATTGTTGCATTATGACATCGTTTTGGAGAAATTTGACAAATTAGTGAAAATTAGGAAATTGGTCAAGTGTGGGAATATTGGTCCAAGTAGCGTTAAGAGGATGCCCACCACAAATGGTTTGTTGAAGAAAATACCCGCACCACATGGGGATATTGTAGCCTGTTGTTTTGTCTACTACATCATGGTATCAATTTGTCCAAAGAGACAGTGAAGAAGAATTTATGGACCTGCCAAAATTGTGGTTTAGGGAAATTAGACCAAGCCTAGGAGAAGATAAAAAATTGTCCAAGTATGAATTATTGGTAAAATATGCCTAACAGGCCTTAGGGAAATGCCTGCCATAGCTCATGGGTTGATGATGAAAATATTATGAGAGTGTATATCTATAGAAACTTGTATGGTGCATCCAACCATATAATTATCTTGACCAAAAAGTCTTTCAGGAAGAAGATATCAATCTGCCAAAAGTGCCTCTCAGCCATATTTTCACTGCTTCAAAAAAGTGCTTGCCGAGGAGAGAGAAAAAATCTCTAGAAGATGAAAGTGGTCATGATGGATTCACCTTGTTGGAATCTACCCATTGGGAATCTCAATTTCTAAGTGTGAAGGGAAAATGAAATGACCTTGGTGACCTAGGGTTTGAAGAGAATTGGTTAAGTGTTAGACAAAGAGTTTGAGAAACCACTTGGAAATGCTTGCAAGGTGGTGTTCCATTGATGATAAAAATCATTAGATGATAAGGTCTTGTTCATTTTTGAAATGGATATTTAGCCATGCTCTTGGTTTTTCTTATAGTGACCAGATAAGGAAAATATCAACCTCGCAAAATAGAAGAAAAATCTTATTTTGCACACTAAAGACAGAAAAAATGGCTAAGTGTTGTAAAGGGGCTAAGTGATGCCCAAAATAAGGATGATGCCCACATGGCATGGCATGGAATAGATGACTATGTGCCATGATTTTGAAATCATTGTTGCATTATGACATCATTCTAGAGAAATATGAAAAATTAGTGAAAATCAGGAAATTGGACAAGTGTTGGAATATTGGTCCAAGTAGCCTTAAGAGGATGCTCGCCACAAATGGTTTGTTGAAGAAAATACCTGCACTACATGGGGATATTGTAGGCTGATGTTTTTTCTAGTCAACCATGGTCTCAGTTTTTCCAAAGAGACAATGAAGAATAATTTATGGACCTACCAAATCTATGGTTTAGGGAAATTAGACCAAGCCTAGTAGAAGATCAAAAATTGTCCAAGTATGAATTATTGGTAAAATATGCCTAACAGGCCTTAGGGAAATTCCCTCCACAACTCATGGGTTGATGATAAAAATATTATGAGAGTGTAGATATCTAGAAAATTGTATGGTGCATCCAACCATATAATTATCCTGACCAAAAATTCTTTCAGGAAGAAGATATCAATCTGTCAAAAGTGCCTCTCAGTCATATTTGCAGTGCTTCAGAAAAATGCCCGCCGAGGAGAGAGAAAGAAGCTACAGAAGATGAAAGTGTTTTTTTATGGACTCACCTTGTTGAACTATACCCATTGGGAATCTCACTTTCCAAGTTTGAAGGAAACATGAAATCACCTTGGTGACCTAGGGCTTGAAGAGAATTGGTTAAGTGTTAGATAAAGTGTTTGAGATACCACTTGGAAATGCTCGCAAGGGGGTGTTCCATTGATGATAAAAATTATCAGATGATATGGTCATGTTCATTGTTGAAATGGATATCTATCCATGCTCTTGGTTTTTCTTATGGTGACCAGATAAGGAAAATATCAACCTCGCAAAATAGAAGAAAAATATTATTTTTCACACTAAAGACATAAAAAATGGCTAAGTGTTGTAAAGAGGTTAAGTGATGCCCGCATTAAGGTTGATGCCTGCATTAAGGTTGATGCCCACACTAAGGATGATCCCCGCATGTTATGGAATGGAATTGATGACTATGTGGCATGAATTTGAAATCATTGTTGCATTATGACATCATTCTGGAGAAATACGACAAATTAGTGAAAATCAGGAAATTGGCCAAGTGTGGGAATATTGGTCCAAGTAGCCTTAAGAGGATGCCTGCCACAAATGGTTTGTTGAAGAAAATACCTGCACCACATGGGGATATTGTAGGCTGTTGTTTTTTCTACTCAACCATGGTCTCAGTTTTTTCAAAGAGACATTGAAGAAGAATTTATGGACCTTCCAAAACTATGGTTTAGGGAAATTAGACCAAGCCTAGGAGAAGATCAAAAATTGTCCAAGCATGAATTATTGGTAAAATATGCCTAACATGTCTTAGGTAAATTCTCGCCACGGCTCATGGGTTGATGATAAAAATATTATGAGAGTGTATATCTCTAAAAACTTGTATGGTGCATCCAACCATATAATTATCCTAACCAAAAAGTCTTTCAGGAAGAAGATATCAATTTTCCAAAAGTGCCTCTCAGCCATATTTGCACTGCTCCAGAAAAATGTCTACCGAGGAGAGAGAAAGAAGCTACAAAAGATGAAAGTGTTTTTTGTAGACTCACCTTGTTGAACTATACCCATTAGGAATACCACTCGCCAAGTTTGAAGGAAACATGAAATCACCTTGGTGACCTAGGGTTTGAAGAGAATTGGTTAAGTGTTAGATAGAGTGTTTGAGAGACCACTTGGAAATGCTCGCAAAGGGGTGTTCCATTGACGATAAAAATCATCAGATGATATGGTCCTATTCATTGTTGAGATGGATATCTAGTGATTCTCTTGGTTTTTCTTATGGTGACCACATAAGTAAAATATCAACCTCGCAAAATAGAATAAAAATATTATTTTGCACACTAAAGACAAAAAAAATGGCTAAGTGTTGTAAAAGGGCTAAGTGATGCCCGCATTAAGGTTGATGCCCACAGTAAGGATGATGCCAGAATGGCATGGCATGAAATAGATGACTATGTGGCATGAAGTTGAAATCATTGTTGCATTATGACATCGTTCTGGAGAAATACAACAAATTAGTGAAAATCAGGAAATCAGCCAAGTGTGGGAATATTGGTTTAAGTAGCCTTAAGAGGATGCGCGCTACAAATGGTTTGTTTAAGAAAATACCTGCACCACATGGGGATATTGTAGGATGTTGTTTTGTCTACTCAAACATGGTCTTGGTTTGTCCAAAGAGACGCTAAAGAATAATTTATGGACCTGCCAAAACTGTGGTTTAGGGATATTAGACCAAGCCTAGGAGAAGATCAAAAATTGTCCAAGTATGAATTATTGGTAAAATATGCCTAACAGGCCTTAGGGAAATTCCCTCCACAGCTCATGGGTTGAGGATAAAAATATTATGAGAGTGTATATCTCTAGAAACTTGTATGGAATCCAACCATATAATTATCCTAACCAAAAAGTCTTTCAGGAAGAAGATATCAATCTGCCAAAAGTGCCTCTCAGCCATATTTTCACTGCTCTAGAAAAATGCCCTCCTAGGAGAGATAAAGAAGCTACAGAAGATGAAAGTGGTTTTTTTGGACTCACCTTGTTGAACTATACCCATTGGGAATATCACTTTCCAAATTTGAAGGGAAAATGAAATTACCTTGGTGACCTAGGGTTGGAAGAGAACTGCTCAAGTGTTAGACAAAAAGTTTGAGAGACCACTTCGAAATGACCGAAAGGTGGTGTTCCTTTGAAAATAAAATTCATCAGATGATATGGTCATGTTCATTGTTGAAATGGATATCTATCCATGCTCTTGGTTTTTCTTATGGTGGCCAGATAAGGAAAATATCAACCTGTGAAAATAGAAGAAAAATGTTCATTTGCATGCTAAAGAAAAAAAAATGGCTAAGTGTTTTAAAGGGGATAAGTGATGCCCGCATTAAGATTGATGACCACACTAAGGATGATTCCCGCATGGCATGGCATGGCATAGATGATGACGTGAAATGAATTTGAAATCATTGTTGCATTATGGCATTGTTTTGGAGAAATATGGCAAATTAGTTAAAATCAAGAAATTGGCTAAGTTTGGGAATATTGGTCCAAGTAGCCTGGAAATTGTGGTTTAGGGAAATTAGACCGAGCCTAGTTGAAGATAAAAAATTATCCAAGTATGGAATTATTGGTAAAATATGCATAACTAGCCTTAGGGAAATTCCCGCCACAGCTCATAGGATGATGATAAAAATATTCTGAGAGTGCGGATCTCTAGAGTATTGTATGGTGAATCCAACCATATCTAGAAAGCTATAATAAGAGGTTTTTTGAACACTTTGAAGACAGAATAAAAGCATCTTCACAATAACCCACATGCTAGGAAATGTATATTATCGTTTCAAACTTACAAATTTCATATATAATGAAAAAATTATTCGAAAAGAAAAAACAATTATAATAGAACAATAATATACCAGACATAATTGAATGGAGCAAATACATAATTCATTTGCATTAAATAGTAGAATTCACCATATAGATTACACCTAACAGTATAAAATTTTATTAATAAATGTAAATATATCTAGCTTCAACCCTATGGTGTTATTCTCAACTTATGGCAATTGTACGGGCTACGATGAGCATTTTCCTAATCCCAGTTTTGAATATTTACACACTATTTTTTATGTAACAACTTAGAATTTCAGTCATTAATTTTGAATTTTTCCAAGATACTTGCAATTTTAGTCCGTCATGTTCAAGTTTACTGCTATGGATTCCTAGCTTGCATTTTTATGCTTATGGCTTGCATTTTACACCAAGTGCCCATAACAGTAAAAAAAGGTTAAAATTGCACCTTTCATAGGTCGACTATCAACATACGAGGTTAGGTTATATCAAATTAAAACAATGATAGTATTCTAAATATATCTAGCCATCCAATTTCCAAAACCATTTAGTATAAACATTTAATAGGAGGGCTTGGCTTGCATTTTTATTAATGTAGGTGGATATTTCATAAATACAAAACAACCATGTAGTGTTTTTGCACAAGAGGCACTTTATGAACCAAAATTGAAAAAATAAATGTATAATAATGTGGAAAATAGTAAAACATACCATTTCCAACTAAAATCACTCAAAAATACCCAAGACTTAGGGTTGGGCGAGCATTTTTGCGATCTAGGTAAAACTGGGTTGAAAACACAAAAGTTGTCATTTTGTCAATTTAACTCTGGACAAATGAAACATAATTTTAAAAAACGGAAAGAAAATTTTATCAAAAATATATCTATATTCAACCCCATGTTGTTAGTTTCAACTTATGACAATTGTACGGACTATGGCGTGCATTCCCTAATCCCATTTTTGAATATTTACACACTGTTTTTTATGAAACTTAGAATTTCAATCATTTTTTTTAATTTGGCCAAGATACTCGGAATTTTAGTCATTCATGTTCAATTTAACTGCTATGCATTCCTAACTTGCATTTTACACCAAGTGTCCATAATAGTCAAAAAAGGTTAAAATTGCACCTTTAATAGGTCGACTGTGAGCATACGAGGTTAGGTTATATAAAATTAACACAATGATAGTCTTCTCAATATATCTAGCCATCAAATTTCCAAAAACATTTACTATAAACATTTAATAGGAGGGTTTGGTTTGAGAGTACATCAAAACATGTAGAGAATAATATTACTCTATTATTATATTACTCACTCTATTACTTTTATTTTTCCAAAATAGATAGAATGCCAAATTTTTACTCTATTATTTACTCTTACTTTCTTCTTTTCAATAAGTATACTTAACATGCTTGAAAAATAAGTACACTTAACATGCTAGAAAGTTAACTATATTGAAATTGAAAGTGTAAGTTGTGTATAGTTGACTTGAAACACATTTGTAATTTTTATTATAGTTTGAAAAAGTCAGAACACAATTGTAATTTTTATTATAGTTTACAAAAGTCAGAACACATTTGTAACTTTTATTATAGTTTGGAAACGTCTGAACACATTTGTAATTTTTATTTTAGTTTGGAAAAGTCAGTGTGTTGGTATCCTATGCGTGCATTCGCATGCATCCCCTTCTTCCTTTCTGAGTGTGCCATCATCCTGCAAAATGGAAATAGCAGCCTCATCTTCCATGCTGTCAACTAAAACAGGGGATTTCTGAAGTTGCTGAGAGGTTCACTGTCAAAAAATTTGGAGAGAGTTTTGAGGCATGGAGTGACAGAACCAACTGGCCAAAAGGTATGCTAAATGTCTTGGTCAGAGCAAGAGTGCATCGTTTTCTTTTATGTCAGTTCAATTTCAAAAATGAAGAGATAGATAATGTCATTTCTAGATATGATGATGAGTCCAAGGAATTGATTATTTTTTGGAGGAGGGTTTGTCTGGACCCTGATTTGTTATTAGATGGAATGGAAATTCCATGCAGGGGGAGAGTAGTGTTGACCACCAAGAAAACCCTCAAAGTAGAAAAGGGTGAGATGACAAACAAAATATGTGGAAAAATGGTTAAGGTTTCCCGGAATGGTTTAAAGATGCAAGATGTTCCACTAGGACTGTACAAAACCTTAATTGAAATTGTACTTAGGACAATTATGAATCACCACAAGCAAGATATTTCAGGTGATTGTATGAATTTGGTGATTCATTGGGTTGACGACCTGTCCATAGATGTCCCTCATCTATTGGAAAAAAAATTGCATTTTTCACTGCAGGAGAGAAAAATGAAGAGAGTGAAGTTCAGTTACCCTGACACACTACAAAACATTATTGACTTATATCGACCCAGCAATGTAGAAGGAAGTAGATTTAAAAATACATACATTAAGAGGCCGAAAATGGACAAAATTAACCAGGAAGTTCCTCAAAAATATCCAAAGGACAATGTACAGGTCCTTGAAGATCCTTTTGAGTACTGTATGGAAGGTTTGGGAAGTGACCCTGAAGAATTGATGTTGTCTCAATTCTGTCCGGATTTCATGAAGGCAGAGAAATAAATGTAAATGAGATGCATGATGTTGAGTTTAATGAACAGGAGGAGTAAATGATGATGATATTTATGCTCATGCAGAAATGCTGCTATTTATATATACACCTCCACAGTTCGGAGTTGAGAAAACTTCCTCTCCAAAATGTTTTTTTGATGGTAAAACTGTTTTTAAGCTACTGTTCGATAAAATGTTGTATTTCAAAGAAGAAGCTAAATTTCATAGAATTTTTTTTTCATATTGGTATCTTACCGCAGTACAGAGCGTAGAAATCTGTAGGATTAAGCAAATGCAAATTTAGGATCTCTTAAAGGTAGGCGCTATTTTTCAATTCTATTTTTCAAAAAGAAACAGTTGCCAAATTCATTTTTTTGAAGCCTTGTTAAAATTTTCACTATTTACAGGTAATTGCAAGGTTAGAAACAGAACATGTGGATACTATGTAGGAATATTCTATTAAAAATTTGCAAATGGTGGACCTATTTAAGGTAGGAGGAATTTTTCAATTCCTTTTTCCTAAAAAAAATTGCCAAATTCCATTTTTTGAAGCCTCCTAAAAATTTTCCCTGTTTACAAGAAATTGCAAGATTACAAGGATCCCTTGTGAAGACTGTTGACAGTTCAAGAAGGATAATAGCAGGAAATGACTCTATTCTTGAGTCTTTGAATAAGGAACTAGAGAAAATTTAGGATGAATTTAGAAATGAAAATGAGAAATGTAGAGAAGAATATATGGTTTTTCAGAAGAAAGATGAAGAAACCATAAAGAGACTGGAAGATGAGCTGAAACATCAATCGGAGGTGTTGGACATTCTCCCTCTAAGGACTGTTATTGGCTAGGAAGCAATACTTACCGCTGAAGTCAGTAAGTTAAACAGAATAATTAAAATAATGAAGGATGACTTTAAAAACAGCCTTGTTGAAGAGTACAATAAACATCAACTTGAGATAAATGAATATAATAAAAAAGAGGAAAACATGAAAAACATAATTCCTAAGAAAGATGAAGAGTTGAAATGGAAAATAGTTGAACTTGAAAAGATTACTACAGAACTACAGACTAGAGGAGATGAAAAGTTAAAAGAATCTGAAATTGGTAAGGGACAGCATGGGAAGCTGATTTCGGGTGAAATTTATAATATTTCAGCACACCAATAGGCTTTAATAAGGTATGAGAGTTCCCTGCAAAATAGAGAGAAGGAACTGGATGTATATTTTAATGCAATATGAGTTCATGCACAAGTCAAAAAGGGGTTAGAAAGATATCATGCCTTCTTAATAATTTGAGAGAAGTTCTTGATGGATGCTAGTGCAGCAATGAATGCTGGAGCTGATCTCTCTACGTGGTCAACCATAAAAGAAACAATGGAAAACAAGCTAGCCGAGAGGGATAATGAAATTAAAGAGCTCATATTGAAAATACTGGAGGATAGAGAATCACAACATTTGGGATGTAAGTCTGAGATAGAAGATCTGAAATCCCAAATTGCCACTCTATAGAAGAACAACATGCTTCAGTGAGTAGCAATTGTGTATACTCCAGACAATATAGAATTGAGGGAAAAAGAGTTGGATACAGAGACAGAGTAGCTCAGGAAAAATTTGACCCAAGTTCATTCTGAGTTGAAACGTGCAAGTGATCATCTTCAACAAAAGGAAAAGGAACATGAAGAGAAAAATAAGAAGAATCTGGAATTTGTTGAAGTACAACGAAGATAACGATAGATTGAGAGAAATTTTGCACAAATGTGCAACAAAAGTGAAAGAATTAGAACGAAAATTAGAACATGCACCTGTTGCAGCTTTTGAAGAACCAGAAGCTTCTAGACAAGCCAAGAGACTAGAATGTACAAATTTATCTTCTGTAGAAATGGAGGACTTGCATCCTAAACCTCCCAAGCAGTCTAGAACTATGGAATAACATTATTTATATATGTTGTGTATGTAAATACAATTCAAGTTTTAATACATAAATTTATACCATGTGTGTGTGTGTATTTCTCAGCAATATTGTATATGTTTTTGATGCATTTAATGTGAATGGTAATTTTGAATTTAACTTTTCAATAAGTGTACAAAGAGGCCAGAAAGTTAACAATATCAAAATTGAAAACTTAACTTGTGTACTATAGGAATATATATTTGAATTTGTAAGAAATTGAAAGAGTGATAGTGAATAGTGGATATGAGATGTCATTAGATTTGGTGACATAGGTAGATCCTAACTGTTTTCTTGGAACTGTTGATATTATAGGGATATTATGGGGATGATGGATTGAGAACTCTCGAGTTCTTTATGAGAATTTTGATGCTATGTATTGTTGTATTTATGTAAGTTTATTTATCTAATGAAACTGAAATTCGAATTCTGGAACAATGTCATACAATTCTACTCATGCAACCAAATTTCAGCGAATAACCCAAAGCTATAATTCCTATAGAACTGGCCTAAAAAGACAGAAATTTACAAAATAGAAGCAAACACAGAAAACAACTGTAATTTTGTTATTGAAAACAAAAATTAAATATTTAATATGCCTTCCATCATTTGTTACATTTCCAAAATTTGGTAACATAAATGTTAGCACAATAGAATAAATTTTCAGTACGGAAAGATCACTAGAAATGCTTATTGCAACATAAGTATATATTTCCTTTCTATGCTCATCTTTCTTCACAGCTTCCCCCTTGCTTCTGGCAGAAACAAGCTTCTACAATGGCTTGTCATTAAAGTACTCCTCACCACCTCAGAAAAGGTTGACGGACAGGGTGCATGAAAGCTATGATGAAGACCTTGGGCCCTTGATGATTTCCAATACATGAATTTGCTCCCATGGAAAATAGGTGCATCTCTCAAAGTGGTGTATGACGTCTGCTCCCGGATGGTTGGTTCTTCCTTGGTGTGAAAAAATAGGGCAATAGATGATCTTGGAATCAAGCTCACCATCCAACAGCACACCCAGACTAACAAGCTTCTCAAACTAGATTGCCATTACAAACATATCAGAATCGTTAGAACCTCATGGCAAAATGATACCACGAGTTTTCTTCTACACTAGCTCATCATATGCACATTAATGGCTCTGAAAGGTGGTGTTTATATAGGATTGGAAAACTAGACAACGGGATGACCTATCAGCATATTTTCACATTTCATCGTCAAGTAGCCTAGTTGACCATACGCTTCAGGGAATATGGACTGGACGTGTTATGGCACTTTCTCTCCTGTGATGGCCCTTTCACTCCTATGACAACGATACCAGAACCATTCTTTCGTTGTGTTTCCCCTGCTACGTGTGGCGATCATATTCGTTGTTCCACTTCTTATATTTTCATGATATCTTTTTGATTTCACACACCAGCCATACCACGGGTATCTAGTTTTGGGTGAGATGGCACTGCCGGGGGGATGATTTATCCTGTGGGTGTATCACAAATGGCATCGAGGAAATCAATTAACTATTGGGAAGGTAGATCGTACGTGAGGGAATCTTCTCCACTTAGATATTTTTATGGTTTTTTTATGTTGCATAATCCTTGTGTTTCTCCATGCACTCAATACTGTAGATTTGTTCATCTTTGTGATCTAAGCACTTGATACACCAAATATTCATACCCAAAAAATCAACACTATCAACCTACACAGCTTGATTTGGGGAGATCAATATCAATCGTCGATCTCTAAACTACTTTCATAGGGACCACTCAACCTTGAGAACTTTAACATTCTGCTAAAATTTTTTCATCTAAATGAGTGAGCAAATTATGAATGTGGAATGCTTCTCACCCGTTGATCTACCCAACATCTTGTTCTGACCGTAGATCTTCATAGCCCCTACCACTTTACGCCTATCAAATTCGTAACTTTCTCTGTGCTAGTTCAATATGTGGAATTGTTTCAGACCACAGATCTATCTCCGCCTTCATCTAAACCACCCGATTTTCTCTCTGATTAACCCTTTTCGCAATTTGAAAAAGTTTCTCCCTCCGAGTAGGTTCACTGCGCGAAATGATTTAGGGTTTTTGATCTCACCTTGTGCCGATCTCAACCCTCCAACATTACACCCATTTAGCAGACACCACAAATCTCAAAAATAAATCCTTCCTCGCATCTCTGCTCCACGGAATCACTTTCCATCATCGATCTTCACCATCATGAATCTAAACTGTTGAAGTTTAACACACTTTACCCTTATTTCACTATTGCATGTTTCAATATATAGAAATACCTATCACCATAGATCAAAACCCACTCTCCATCCGATTACTCCATGGTGGCAGACTTTTGCTAACTAGTTAACCTGAAAGGCGCTCCTACAAAATTCCTCAGATAAGATCATTTTCAAACCTTTGGGAAGGAGACATAGATGAACATAAATCAACATTAAATGATTATGATTATTGTGGTGGCGATGAAGATGATGAACATGAGAACATGATGATGAGGGAAATGACTAAAATGATGATGATGACGATGTTGAAGATGTTGATTAGGAAGAGGGAGATGACGACGATGATGATGATAATGATGATGATGATGGCAATGACGACTATGATGATGATGATGATGATGATGATGATGATGATGATGACAACGATGACGACGACGACGACGATGATGATGATGATGACGATGATGATGACGATGACGATGACGATGGTGATGATGACGATGATGATGGAAACGATGACGATGATGATGATGATGATGATGATGATGATGATGATGATGCCGACGATGATGATGACGATGACTAGGATGAGGATGATGATGACAAAAATGATGATGATGATGAAGATGATTATGATGACGATTATGATGATGATGATAAGCATGAGGATGAGGATGAGCATGACAAGGATGATGATGATGATGATGATGATGATGATGATGATGATGATGATGATGATGATGATGATGATGATGAAGATGATGATGATGATGGTGTTGGTGATGAATATGACGAATATGATGAAGATGATGATGAGGGAGATGATGAAAATGATGATGATCACGATGATGAAGATGTTGATTAGGAAGAGGGAGAGGACAACAATGATGATGAAGATGATGATGATGATGATCAATGATGGTGGTGGTGATGAAGATGACAACAATGTTGATGATGATGATGAGGGTGAGAATGAGGACGATGATGAGGAGGATGAGGATGATGATGATGACTAGGATGAGGATGATGAAGATGATGATCATGATTATCATGATTATCATGATGATGATTAGGATGACGATGATGATGATGATGAATTTGAATATGATCATGATGGTGATGGTGATGATGATGAACATGCTGATGAATATGAAGATGTGATGACAAGATATTTACCTTTTCCTTCACTAAATTGTTTTGAGCTTCGCCAACACTATAATAGAATCGTTATGAGTGATTATTTAATCCTATAAAGGATGCACTTTATGGAACTACCAAATTTCTCAATTTGGATCTTCCTCTTTTAAGACACTGGACTAGGTCCATAAGTCTCGATTCTTCATGTGCACAAATCTAAGAACAGGAGGCTTCACAGGGCCCAATAAGTTGTATTTTTTTTACTACTTCCTTAGATCATATTGAATTGTCATATTAGTCCTTGGAATGGGTGTTAGGAGCAATCCTTAATTTTTCACTCAATTGGCTACTCCCCCTATCATGTAGACATCTTCATTCACTGAGCTCCCCCTAAAATTGCGATGATGAAGATGATGATGATGATGACGAATATGATGATGATGATGAAGATGATGACGACGATAATGAAAATGATGATGCTGATGATGAAGATGAAGATGATGATAATGGAGATGCTGACGAATTGGATGACGATGATGTTGATGATGAATATGACAATGAATATGAAGATGCTAAGGATGATGACGATGAATACGATGATGATGATGATAAAGATGATGATAGTGATAAAGAAGACATCGATGATGAAGATAATTATTATGATGATGATGATAAGGAAGATGACTATGATGAAGAATATCATGATGACGATAATGGCGATGAAGATGATGATGATGATATTGATGAAGACGACGAATTAGATGATGGTGATGACGATGACAAGGATGATGATGATGATGATCATTGTCATTTTTGTCGTCATCACCATCATCTTCGTCGTATTCATCATCATCATGATCATCATCAGCATCATTATGTTCGTCCTTGAAGGGACTTATGTATAGGATCTCACTATAAGAAATGTAACCAATACAAATTATGACAAAATCATAGTTAAATTAAATTAAATTAAAATACAGTAAATTAAAAGCATAGAATTGTTTAACTATAATTAATTTAAAATGCAACAAAATATAAAATATGCAAATAAATAAAACCCAAAATAAACTAAACAAAAGGTAAATATGCAAAAAAACAAAAAAACAAAACACAAAATATAAAATATGCAAATAAACAAAAAAAATGTAGAATTCAAAAACACCCGTGCACTAGCTCATTAGAAAAACAACAATGAACAAGTTCACTCATGTGCACTAGTTCATTAGCAACATCCAGATCACTGATAATTTGATGAGCAGAGTAGTGGTAAATCGAGGAGCAGGGGATACCATTCTAGAGGATACCAATGTTCCCAGAGGAGGCAATCCGACCGAAGTCCAGAGGATAACAAAAAAATCCGGCCGCAGTCCAGAGGATATCGGCGTTCCTAAGGGAGGAAATCCGATCACAGTCCCGAGGATAACAAAGGGCCCAATAAACTATGTAAGCCCATTAACCCTAACAACGTAGGAATTTGGGAAAAATATGTCAAATGTCCGAACCAATACAGATTCGGTACAATCATACTGAAATTATAATTTTTTCGTTGTGCTACCATTGCTTCTATTATCGGTGGATCCAGTAAGGGCTTTCTATTATTGGAGTGTCTAAATTTCCTCCTTAAATTTGGGGAAAAGACATATGGGTTGAGCACTGCAAGCAAGTCATGCTCTTGTATACTTTTCTGAATTATGGCACAATTTGCAAGATTTTGTAATTTTATTCTATTTGATGGTCCGAAACAGTGTGTAGAGTCCTATAGGAGCGATAATCTGAACTGGTTCAACCGATTCTTTCAAAACTTTGAACCTGAGACGTGTTTCTTCCAAGCATTTAATTTTTCTTTAATAATTAGTTTTACCTCGATTATGGCACAAATTACAAGCTTTTGTTATTTTATTCTATTATATGACTGAAACATTCTATAGAGTGCAAGCTTGTGTAATCTTATTCTATTTAATGGTCTATAAAAAAGTCCTCTATGAGCTATAATTTGAGTTGGTTCTATCAAAACTTGAATGTGAGACATCTTTCTCCTTTAAAGACACATTTAATTTTGCTTTGATTGTCAGTTTTACATGGATTATGGCACACTTTTAAAGTTTTTGTGTTTTTTTTCTATTATGTGTCTAAAACATTTTGTAGAGTGCTATAGGAGATGCAATTATAATGACTGCGTACAATTCAACCTAAGACCAATTTATCCTTTAAGGAAGCATTTTATTTTATTTTTATTCTCACTTTTACCTGAATTACAACACACTTTGCAAGCTTTTCCCATTTACTGGTTTGGATTTTGAAACAATGTATAGTTCCTTAGGACTTGTGGGTTATAATTTGAATTGACTCCAGTAAATTGACCCTCATACCTCTTTCTTCTTTAAATACACATTTGATACAAGTATAATGTTTCAACGACACTTATATATTTTTGCCTCTGTTTGGCATATACCATGGTAGTTAGTGTAGTCGCCTCTGTTTGGCATATCTAAAAGAGTCTGAAGGTTATCAAGAATATTGTAGCATGCATGTGTCTTCATTAAACCCTCTGCGAGCATTTCTTCCCTAAATATATGTTTTTTAATTTCGATCACATCATATCTTCCAAAATACTATCCTGAAATCCTTCTCAACATATGCAAAATTCCCTTTATAAATTTATGTTTATTAATTTCCTGTAGCTTACTGTTTTATTTCACCAAGATTGTACAGGCATACTTTTCTAACTTTTGGCAGACTTATATTTTTCACATCTTGACCATATTTAAACAAACTGGGGATATGGCTAGGTATCCACCTCAAGTAGGAACGAGACCATGTCACCTTAAAACCTTACTGACAAACACATAGTCTCTGGTAGTCACTTTAAAATGGTCTTTCAAACTGCTCAATTCAACACTTGATGAATTTTGTCAGGCCCTAGTCATTACTATTCCAGGAGACATTTTGGCAGACTCATATCTCACACATGTGAACACCTAGAGGGAAATTGAGATCATGAGTGGGTTCCCATATCATCAAAGAATGGACCCATAACATCTGATGAATTTATGAGTTAAAGAGTTGACTCTGGTGTGCATTTCCAAGTGGGATCTCAACCTCTTGTTTTCAACACTAGGTCAATTTTTCATATTTTTGGATATGCAATCTAATGTTTTTACCTCTTTTGGAAGGTTGATATTTTTCTCATGTGGTCACCATAAGAAAAACTAAGAACGTGGATGGATAGCCAGTTCATTAAAGAACATTCCTATACCTTCTGATGAATTTATCATCACTCAGACGGGCTTTGGCGAGAATTTCCAAATCCCTCTTCAACCTTGTGATTTGACACTTGGTCAATTTATTTAAACCCTATGTCTCAAAGGTGATTTCAAATTTTCATCAAACTTGGAGTGTAAGACATCCAATGTATGGAGGACAACCAAATGAATCCATTAAGACCATTTTCATCCTCTGGAACTACATTCTCTCTCCTCGGTGGGCATTTTACTAAAATATGATGTAAAAGTTCCTTAAGACACTGTTTTTGCAAATCCATAATTTTTTCCTAATGTACTTTCAGGTCAGAGTAAGAACATGGTCAGGTAGACAGCACAGCCACCTACAGGATGCCCATATTGTGTGGACATTTCTTTCAACCTACAAATTATGGTGAGCATTCTCCTAGAGCAACTTGTCTAGTTTGACCAAAAAGAACTTGTTTTGGGAGGCTTGTATCTTCTTCCTCAAAGAGTTGTTTCTAGAACTGGTGCCCTGGTCAGATAGAGACTTCAACCAACTATGGGATGATAGGCCATGGCGGGCATTTTCTGCTTCTTATGAAATATGGTGGGCATTTTCATAAGACTACTGCTTTAGGACAATTTTTCACCACTTAGTCTTTTTCCAATTTTATCATACATGCCTATTCCCGTCAAAAGTTATTTTTTCATTAATGAACATCTCTAAGATAAGGCTGTCCACAATCATTAGCTCACTAAATGTCACCAATTATCAAGCCTTACCTATAATTGGTCTAAATTTGGTGACATTTCATAATGTTATCCTATTTAAAAAAAATCAAGCACGTAGTTAGAGAAGGAGTACCTTGCACGAGGAAACTTGCATATCAAACCAATGTGGAAGAGGGATTGTTAGAATAAATTCATCGAGTTTCAGTGGGAAATCCTTGAATTAAGCTATATAACCACCGCCGGTTCCAAATTGAATCCCCAACCGTGATCTATATGAGGGGGAACCCCATACCTCTTTGCATGCATTAACTAGTCAAGTGGCCCAAGAAACACACTTCTATATCTATGTTGTGAACAAATTCCAGACCAAATCAAATCGTGTCTTATACTTAAAAATAATTCAAATATAAATAACTCTAAAATAAATTACACCTTTGAGAGAAAAATAACTTTTGGTAAAGTTTTTGGGAAGAGAAAACTTTTGATATTAAAACATTATAAGTAAATATATTTGCACGCTAAATTATATCCTCTTGGTAGCTTATAGTCTTGCTTTATCAAGTGTAGGTACCACCAAATAGGTATCTATCATATCTATCTTCCTCGAGTAATGGTGAAGATATACTAGGAGAGGTTGAAAGTGATATGTGTTGTACTAGATCTACCGGTTCTATATTAACTAGATCTGAAAAGGTAAGGAAAAGATTCTGTAGACGCATGCAATATTTTATTGCCAACGGAGGGTCGTGTAATTATGATGCTGAGAGCATAAGTGACATTGAGTTTCCCTTGAGGTGTAGAAATCTAGTGCAATGATGGGTACCTAACAAGCTACCTCAAGTGGACACATATTTCTTCATCAATGGGAGGATGTATCACATTGCTCCTTCGTCCTTACATTGATTGGGGCTATTTTCCATGGATGGCATAAAGGTAGGCTATGGAATTGTAACTGAATTGATGGAGTATGTCGAACCATTATACAGATACAATAACTGGTTGATCTTGGCCCAATATACTCAAAGCATGAGGAGATACGGACTTGCCGCAAATTATATACAACTAGCAGAACACAATAAAAACAAAGGGGCGACTATGTATATTGATGGGAGACCAAAAGCATCCAGAAAAGTTGTTGGCTTTGTAAATAGTACACGGCTAGTGACAACAACTAAGCTACTGAATTGCGAATTTTAGGGATGTGAAGAACATCATATATTTGTATGTGCAACAAAAACAATACTTCTAGGTGAAGAGTTGTTGATCGATTACAACTTAAATCGAGTAGATGTGGCTTCCATGGTCCAAGGTAACTGTGGAAGGTCACACGCTATGCCTCATTGGGTAAATGCTAAATATAGTAACTAAACATGAATACAATAACTAAATGTTTCTATTTTTTTTGTTAACATTCCATTTCCACCATTGACATTCACTTTTTTTCGTGCATATTATGAATATCTCCATGTGATAACATGCTTATTACACTGTTATGCTCATCTCAATTTTTTTTATGTTACAATTATTGACTCAACTTTTATTGATTGATCTATTTTGTCAGGGTTGTAGCAGTGGAAATCCACATGCTGCTTCCATGGTCCAAGGTGACCATAGAAGGTCACAATCTGTGCCTTGGGAGGTAAATATTAAATATAGTAAATAAATATGACGACAATAACAAAATGTTTTGATTTTTTCAGTGAACATTCGATTTTCATTGTTACCATTCACTTTTGTTGTGCTTATTGTGAATATTTCCATATGATAACATGTTTATTACATTGTGGCAGGGGTCTCCTCATCCCCATGGAGCAGAACATGTATCTCCTCCTTTGTAGGTAAAAGTAAATATTATTGCAGTATCTCATTTTTGTTTACGTTACAATTATTGACTCAACTAAATATAGTTACTAAATATGACTACAATAACTAGAAACTCCAACCCCATAATATTTCCATGTGACAACATGCTTATTCCACTGTGTCAGGGGTCTTCCCATGGTCTTCATGCAACAGAACATGTGTCCTCTACTTCCATGGTCCAGGGTGATCGTGGAAGCTCACACTCTGTGTCCCATCAGGTAAGTGTTAAATATAATAACTAAATGTTGATATTTTTCTGTTAACATTCAATTTCCTATGTAAATTGAGCCCGGGTGTTAGAACAATTACACTCACAAAAATTGCCAATTACACATGCAAATTACACACAAAGGAGACTAAATATGGAGCATAACACTAATTTGTATTGAATAAGTGTACAATAGAAAACCATGTGAAGTCATAGGCTGCCACAATAAATAATTACATGATAGATTCGAATGCATAAGGATGCCATTCGAATTTGGTCAAAAGAAGGCTTACTAAATCTAAGCAAATCCCCCATATGTGCATATAGCAGTTTCCAAATCTGTGTAGGTGCTCACGAATTGGAAAAATCAATTAGGCAAGCTAATATATGGTGGAAGAACAAATCATACATGCTTTTCATAGGAGAAAAGAGTGGAGGATGATGAGGACAAAAAACAAGTTTACTTCACCTAGTCAAACTTTCCCAATTGCCTTAAAACTCAGAAAAAGCAGGCAATAAAGTAGAAAAAGCAGACATGCGCTAGGAAGGCCAGGAATAAAGAAAATTTGATTCCAAGTGGTTTCCCAAGTTCTCCATGACTCAAATTTATCAATTTTGACAACTTTGGATGTGTGGAGGACAACTTGGATATAGTCTGCACAGTTTATAGCTTTGGCCCAAAACTTTGGTGGCAAAGTCTTAGCCTCCATCATGCATGTTGCCATCTCCTTCAGTGATATGTTCTTCCTCTCAACAACACCATTTTGTTGTGGTGTGTAAGGGATAGAATGCTACATTTGAATACCTGCATCTACACAATATTGAATGAACTCATACTTGACATACCCACCACCATTATCAGATATGAGGACCTTGAGTTTTCTCATAGACTGGTTTTCAACCAAAACCTTAAAGACTTTGAAGAGACCAAAAACTTCAGACTTGTGTTTTAGGAAGTAAACCCAGCAGTACCTAGAAAACTCATCTATGAATGTCAATGCATATTTGGCCTGACTCATTGACATATGATGAAATGGGCTAGAAACATCACTGTGGATCAACTCAAGAGGTGCAGAGGTTCTCTCATGACTAGCTTTCTTAAATTTATGCTCTAGGTGTTTTCCTAAGATGCAACCTTGATAGACTCCTTTGGAAAACTTAATCTTTGGTAACCCTATGAACATTTATTTTTCACTAAGATCAGAAAGATACTTGTAATTAAGGTGGCCAAATATTTCATGCCAAAGCTTACTTGCCTCATTAGCATGAATCAGAAGAGCAGAGGGGTTTGAGTAGGGTAGGAAGTGTGAGAACATGTATACCTTCGAAGTATGATTTGCAACTCCTTTTGCAATGACTTTACCACTTGAGATCTCTGTGATCTCAAATTCATCAGGGGAGAATATGACCTTCTTTGGAGACCCTGTGTGGGTCATCTAATACACTGATAAGAGGTTAGAGGCAAGACCTGGAACATACAACACATTGCTGAACCGACCATGGTCAAGATCAATCCTCCCTTTGCCCAAAATTTCAGTGAGAGAGTCATCTCCCAGTACTATTGGTGGACCTTTCGACATGTAAAGTGAGGTGAATGCCTCCTTGGTCGAAACCATATGTCTTGAAGCTCCACAATCAATGATGAAACTAGGTGAGCTTGATGTGCCAGCAACCAATGCATGAACTATCTCTTTGTCTTCTGAATTTGATCCTCCTTCTCTCTTCTTTGAGTTGTCAGGAAGGGAGATGCCATTCTTCTCTAGGAGTTGGTTCAGCATGTCAATTTGCTTCTTCATGCAAGAGATTCAAGATGATTTCCCTTACTACAGTATGCGCACTTGCTCATTTCTCCTTTGTTCTTCTTCTTCTGGGGGTTCTTCTTGGAACCTTGAGGCTCCTCTGGAGACTTATTCTTGTCTCTCTTTTGCTCAGGTGGATTCTTAGCTTTCTTCTTGCCTTTTGAATCCACCCTCAAATCTCCAGCAATCAGATATTGGTCTTTGTAAGGTTTGATGGTGCCCATCATCACCAGTTTATCTTGTTCTTGTGTGAGAGATTCCATGAAATCTGCAAGGCTAGGCATTTTCCAGGCTCTAGATATCAACTTTGTGGCATAGAAGGTCCAGAAAAACACTGAATAGTCATGGCCAAGCTTCAAGAGTATGGCAAAAACCAGTTTCTCATCCTTCTTTTCGATCCCACACTGTTTTAGCTGCAAAACAAGTGCTTTGAACTTGGAAAAATAGAGTTGCAGGGATTCAAAGCTATTGGGACTCAAGGAGATCAATTCATTTTCAATTTGATGTTTCCTCATCTCATCTGTATTACCAAAAAGCTCAACAATATTCTCCCATACTTCATTTGGTGATTTCAATCCATTAATATGGAAAAGGAGGTCTCTGGATATGCTCAGACACACGAGACCATAGGCCTCATCCCTCCTGTTGTGCCATTTAATTTTCTCTGCAGCTGCATTGGGCTCTTCTTCTGTTTCCATAGTCACTATGTAGAGGCCTTTTTCTCTCAACAGTATCTCCATCTCTCCTTTCCATTCAAAGAAGTTAAATGGAGTCAAGATGATCTTCTGAGATTGATCCATAGCTCAGAAATTGTCCCTTCAGTCAGCAAAATGCTCCCAGTCAATGATTTCGAACCTGCAATAACAAATTGGAAAGAGAGAAATCGATATAAAAAGGATTTGATACCATTTGGAAATTGAACCTAGGTGTTAGAACAATTACACTCACAAAAATTGCCAATTACACATGCAAATTACACACAAAGGAGACTAAATATGGAGCAGAACACTAATCTATATTGAATAAGTGTACAATAGAAAACCCTATGAAGTCATAGGATTCCACAATAAATAATTACATGAGATATTCGAATGCATAAGGATTCCATTCGAATTTGGTCAAAAGTAGGCTTACTAAATCTAAGCAAATCCCCCATAGGTGCATAAAGCAGTTTCCAAATCTGTCTAGGAGCTCACGAATTGGAAAAATAAATTAGGAAAGCTAATATATGGTGGAAGGACAACTCAAACATGCTTCTCATAGGATAAAAGAGTGGAGGATGATGAGGACAAAAAACAATTTAACTTCACCTAGTCAAACTTTCCCAATTGCCTTAAAACTTAGAAAAAGCAGGCAATAAAGCAGAAAAAGCAGACATGTGCTAGGAAGGCCAGGAATAAAGCAGATTTGATTCCAAGTGGTTTCCCAAGCGCTCCATGACTCAAATTTAGCAATTTTTACCACTTTGGATGTGTGGAGGACAACTTGCATAAGGTGGAATATGGAAACTAGGAAAATAAGAAAAAAATTGGATTAATTAATGTCTAAGTTAGCTAACTATGGGTTGATTATTCTAACATTTCCACTGTTACCATTTTCTATTTTCATGCTTATTACATTGTGGCAGGGGTATTCCCATGGTCGTTATGCAACAGAACATGTGCCCTCTACTTCCATGGTCCAGGGTGAACATGGAAGGTCACACTCTGTGCCCCATCGGGTAAGTGTTATATATAATAACTAAATGTTGAGTTTTTTCTGTTAACATTCAATTTCCACTATTACCATTCACTTTTTTCGTGCTTATTGTGAATATTTCCATATGATAACATGCTTATTACACTGTGGAAGGGGTCTCCTCATCGCCATGGAGCAGAACATGTATCTTCTCCATCGGAGGTAAAAGTAAATATTATTGCAATATGTCATTTTTGTTGATGTTACAATTATTGAATCAACTAAATATGACTACAATAACTAGAAACTCCAACCCCAAAATATTTCCATGTGACAACATGCTTATTACATTGTGGCAGGGGTCTCATGCCCATGTTCGTCATGGAACAAAATGTGTGTCCTCTACTTCTGAGGTAAAAATAATTATTATTGCAATATCTCATTTTTTATTATGTTACAATTATTTTCATAACGTTTATTTATTGATTTATTGTGTCAGGGTGGCACCGATGGAAAGGAACCTACTGCATCCATGGTCTAGGGTGACCGTGGAAGGTCACGCTCTATGCCCCGTCATGTAAGTGTTAAATATCATAACTAAATGTTTCGATTTTTTCTGTTAGCCTTCGATTTCAACTGTTGAAATTCGCATTTTTCTGTGCTTATAGTGAATTATTGATTTATTTATCGTGTTAGGGTGGGGACCATGGAAAGGCACCTACTGCTTCCACGGTCTAGGGTGACTGTGGGAAATCACCCACTATAAGTAGATCAGTAAGGGGTGACTGTGGGAAGTCACCGGTCACAACACCGCATCAGGTAAGTGTTAGTTCTTAATAGTAGCTAAATTTCATTACAATAACAATGTTTGAATGATGTTAAAAATATTTTTCTTAATTTTATTGTTTGATGAATTTAGTCCAGTGCACTTCATTAGGGTGATGCGGAGTTTGAAGATGAAATTTACTATTTAATAGACTCTATAGATACTATAAAGAAGGCCCTGAAAAAGGAAACATAGAGATTATCTCCTTGGTTTGCAAAAGGCCCATGACACAGGAGATTAGGGAAAGGATTGAAGAGCTGAAAGAACAAATAAAATCTTATGGGGTAAGTGTCATCAAATATTTTTTTAAGCTATGACATGATTTCATATCTGATATTATGTTTTCTATTTTTTCAACTGATATGATAAAGTAAAGTTTTTCATTTGTAGAATTTTTTACAACCCGTGACTAGAGAAATTGTCAAGACGGGTATAGGTAGAAGTCATGCACCAATGCAGCAACAATGGCGACAAATAAATGTACCAATGAGGCTTTTTTACACTCCTCTGGTTGGACTCGAATCCATTGATGAGGGCACCGATTTTGATCAGGATGACATGTTGGAGCATGATGAGACGGAGCCTAGGACTTCACATGACTCCGGAGATGAACCTATTGTAGATGACCAGGAAACTTTTCCTGGAGCAGCATGAGTTAAAAGCACTGGATCAATAGATATAACCTTTCTGGTGGATGATGCTTGTGTTTCGATCAACATTCAAAAGATTGCGGGTATTTATTAATTAATTTATTCATTTTAATCATGAAATTGAAATGGACATGTGCTGAAATTATTATAAATTAATGGATTACACATTTATGTAGGAAACAATGCTTTCTACAGGAATTTGAATGACAAAGCACTTTAATTTGTTTGGCCCCACCATTAGCACATGGTGGAATAGCCAAGATAGCACAACGAGAGATGTATTGATAGACCACATGGTAAACTTGTTCAACAATACATTCAATAAGAAAGTGGTTGCAAATTTAGCCGACGAGAATTTAAAATATATCAGGGCCTAATATAGGGATAAATTGCAACTTGACCTCAAGCATTAGTGCCCTCCCATAGTTCCAGAGAAAGAGTGGAAGACACTCATAGAGTATGCAAAGGAGAACTTGCTAAAAATACAAGGAAAACAACCACAGCCTAGAAAAGCAAGGTACAACACATATCATCTTTTGAGTGAAATATGCTCCTTTCTTTTTTTCTTTTTTGTTTTAAGAAAGAAATTTGATATCTAATGTTTTTCAAAATTTTCATATATAGGCTACCAGACACCTCCAAAGCGACCAAGGCTAAAGTGGAAAAGCATGGGAAACATAGACTAGGCTAGGGTGGCTATAGAAAAATAAGATATTGAATCGTAAGAATTAAATGATTAACTGTGAGGAATATTTTTTTCAAAGTAGTGAACAAATACCTATTTTTGATAGAGGTAATTTTATATGTGTTATGCATTGCAGGGAAATATGTTCCAAGATGTTGCCACAGAGGAAGACCTAAAGCTTGGTTTCAAGAATGGTTTTAAAAGTGTCATTGATTAACGGAAAATCTTGGGGAAAAATCCAATCTCTCCAATGACATAGATGCAAGTAAATAAAATGAATAAGGACATCATTGCAGTATACTATTAAAGTCTATTTATTTTTTATTATATCACCCATAACTAAATATTTATGTTTTCTTTTAAGCAATGGTGCAACTGCAGCACTGACTCCAGTGGTACTCCGCATGTACAACCTGATGTTGGGGTGTGTATGTCCCATGATAGTGGGGAGAGGAGTGGCCATTCTAGTATGTGTGCTTTGGAAATAGAAATATCTACTGTGATTATAGATATTTATTTCCTGACGTATACTTTTAAATTTTCTTCTTTTGATCAAATACCGTGAAGCTCATGAGGAGGGTGAACCACGAGAGGAATTAGCAAGTAGAGAAACAATTAGCACACCAGATGTCACATCTACACAGACAAGTAGAGAGAAATATTGTAATTTTAATCAAAATTATGAACTATTAATTTCAATAATATTTCAACATATCGATATGCCCATTTTCGTTGTTGGAGTTCACGCCCTTTCAGAACTTCCTCCACGCCCTAGTCAATGACGTACAAGAAGCATGATATGTGAGGGCATGGAAACAAAAACACTAGTAGTACATGGATTTGTAGATAATCCACCAAATGATTATGATAATATCACAACTATCGTCATTTATTTCAATGCAAAAAAACTGAAATCAAAGAAAAAGTAGATGTATAAATTCATGACTTGTATTTGGATGCATATCAATGTTGTTAGTCTAAAACAATGTTTATATGAATTACCTCATTATGCTTCAATATTTTTATGTTTATATGTTTTGATGACTAGCCTAGTTATGCATGAATGTTCAAATGTTTTCTATGTAAACAACATCATTTATTGGGTGTGGGGAATTGAGAGCGATGTGAGGGGGGGAGGGGCCATATGAGATTCCACCTTCATGTGGTTGGCCCTGTTCAGTAAGGAATATAAAACTATTCTCTAAACAGAGAGGAGATCAATAAGGTATAAGTACTCTTTTATTACTATGTATTAAATATGGTTGTAAATTTTTAAATGCATGTCTATTTCTTAAAAAATTGTTAATAAATTTAACATTTCATGGTTCATTGATTGCTACAGAACTTTGTAGTAGGATTTAAATGACTGTTTATTTGCTTATATATTATTTACTCATATAAAAATTATGTCTTTGATGATTTATGCAGGTCTTGGTGATGGAAATGCATCTCGTGGACAACTCTTATCATGTTGTATGGGCGAATGGATCTGGAAAAAGGAAAATGATAAGGTAAGGGTTTTGACATGTTCTTTATCCTTAATGTGTTTGTCTTTATCCTTAAATTCTATTTCATTCTATTAATATACAAGAGATACAACCAATAGTAAATAACTACTTTTAGACTATCATCCAAACTGGGAGACAACCTTCTAGATAAAACACAAATGCTTCTTAGCAACGTAGAAAAATAGAAGAAAAATAACGTAGAAGAAATTAGGCTTTTTTCGGCCCTTCTTCCTATAATTCGGCATGATGAAACCCTAGGTTAATAAATTTTAATTTTTCAAACCCTATTTGTTCATCTATCTTTCAAAACTAAATTTTCTGATTTGTATACTTGTAAATATTATTCGTAGGTTATTTTTTGTTTCTCTTAGGTTTTAGACTTAATTTTTATATGTTTTTGTAACTTTAATTTTATCAAAAAGAAATCCCTAAAAAAAGAATTTCTAAGTAAAACCCTAAAAAAGCAGACCTATTGCTCCCATAATCTGAGCCCTCTCCTGCCTTGTTTCTATGTAATTCCCTAGCTACCTTCACTGCACACTCAAAGCAGAAAACAAGTTAGTATTTCAAACTATTTAGATGGTGGTGTATTTTGTATAAATATATCTTATTGATTTGATTAGTTTTCTTCCCTATTCACATTAGTTTTCTGGGTAAATGTAAGTCTGATTTTTTACTGAGATCTGGAACCTTACATCTCTGAATGCACAGTGATATAATTCTGACATTATTTTACTGAGTATTTTTTTGGATTTTCTTAGTACTAATTATTGCTACCTAGCGCTGGGTGATGGTAAGGGACTTGATTGATTTTATATATAAGAGCTTACATACATGATCGAGCGAATGATAATAACATTATGGTTAGCTTGGCACTAAATTTTCATTAAGTTAGTATTTTATATCTATGCTATCACATACACAGATCTGTAAATCCTATGCTAAATGGCACTTTAAATGATTAACCCTGGTTATTGGTTGCACTACTTTACACGTTCTGAATACTGTGATGATAAACTTTCAGTTGTTGCATGGCACATTTTTGGACCATAATTCATATGTCTAGATCTTCAAAGGTAGTAGATAAAGTGATGTTATTACATGAGGAGTGTCTCCAAGGAAATTATGATATGGTTTCTAAACTACAAATTGCATGCTCAACTATGCAACCTACTTCTCAGTGCCAAAAGGTAATTTATGATGAGTTTTTTTGCTACAAGAGATCGATCCTAGTAATAGAATAGAAATAAGTTGTCAATTTTTTGTTGACTAACATGTCTCTTTCCCATCATGTGCTTAGGGGACTATTTTTATCTTATGGGAATATTTCATACTAACTTCACCAATTTTGGTCATGCTTGAGGTGGTTGCATAAGAAAGATAAACTTTTCATATTCACCTCTTCCAATAAGGAGAAAAATCAAAACAACTTACCACCAGCTAGAACTACAAAGATCCTACACATATTTTCCAGGTGAACAACTACTTTTTTTCCCTAGGGATTGAGTTATTTTTTTATTTTTCAATAAAGACGAATTCAATGCACCGTATGTTTTTTGTAGTATGATGAATTATCACTAGTACCTCTTCACACGTAGTAGAGAAAGTAATGATATTTTACGAGGAGTATCTCCAAGGAAATTTTGATATGGTTTCTAAACTACAAATTGCATGCTCAACTTTGCAACCTATTTCTGATCAATGCCAAAAGGTGATATATGATGAATTTTTGTATGCATAGTAAAATAATAGAACAAAGTTGTCAATTTTTTTTATTAACATGTCTCTTTCCTATCATGTACTCAAGGGACTTTTTTTTTCTTTCGAGCATATTTGGTACTAACTTTGACCAATTTTGGCCATGCTTGAGGTGGTTGCATAAGAAGGATCATTTTTTCATTTTCATCTCTTCCAAAAATTACATGCTTGACCTTCTCTGGATTCATTTACATCTTTAGGTTTCCTCAGTCTTCAAAGCTCGGGCTCCCTTCATCTTCAGAACATGGGCTTCCTTTACTTATGACTTGTGGGATTCTTTAAGCTTTTGCGGGTATCTACAGACCTCTGCGGGCTTCTTCCAAGATCTGTGGGCATCCTTCCAGGCCCTTGTGGGCTCTTTAAGGCCCAATGGGATTAACCTGATTTTGGATCACATTAATTTGATCCAATCCCAGTGGTGCCTACGTCTTTTATCGATGGTATTTTTATAGATGTACCCCCTACCTTATCATAGAAATCATCTCTCAGTGGTGCCTAGAATATCATTTAATTAATGTTTATACAATCCCTATGGTGGTTACAACGTATTTTATCGATGGTATTTTTATAGACGTACCCTCCTACCTTGTCATAGAATCCGCTCTAAGAGGTGCCACTTTAGCCTCTAATTATGTATTTTAGCCAATTATTATGAATTTGTGCATCCTAATCAGAAAATAGTTTTTGAGGCAATAATTAGGGTGATTAGGGGCACTTTGGGTACTTTTGGGCACTTTTTAAATCATTATGCCTTATTTTTTAGAGCCAGTTAACACTTTTTTACCTCCCCCTTTAAAATCCCATTTACTTTTTTTCCTTTTACTTCAATATGTTTTTTCCCATATCTTACTTTCCCCATATATTTCTTTTCTATAAATCACCTTTCCTGTGTTATATTTTATCCATTTATTTGTCTTTAAAATATAGTATGTATTTGTTCACAAGCACTTATTGAAGATCCAAAACCGTGGAAAGGAAGGTTCCTTTACACGGTTTTTTTTTTTTTTTGAAACCTCTAGGTTTCGTCTCAATATAAACCAACTTTCATTGCGAGTACTGCAAAACCATTGAAACCCGGGGTGGCTTTCCAGGAATACCGTCACTCTAGAGACGCAGTTTCGTGGAACAAATACAGTTTATCTTACAAATTTCATCGAAAGTGTTTGGTTTTCCACGGTTTTGCATGGAAGAAATTTATGTTCAAATTCTAGAATTTGTCAATAGAGTGACCAACTTGTCGAATAGGTTCCACAATTTTACATGGAAACTAAATTTTTTCTAACAATTTTTGGCCGTATTTTCGTCGTTCTAGGGACGACAAATTGGTTGATAGAGCGACGACTGCGTGGAAGAATTTTCTATCCAAGTTCTAGAATTCATCGATAGAGAGACAAATGATCGTTGAACGTTTTCCACGGTTTGTCATGGAAACTAGATTTTGTGTAGAAGTTTTTGGCCATATTTTTGTCGTTATAGGGACAAAAACTGTGTTGATAGAGCGAGGAAATGTATAAATGAATTCTAAAAAATCAATTCCAAGGCCACCATATAGAAGACACGTGGCAGCCAGTTTTCATCTCTATATCGATGACTTATAAATTTTGTCGATATACCCACGCAATAAGTGACACGAAACGTCACGACTGTTATTGTCGCAAGTGAGACAACAAAACATGGGAATAGCAATGAAAAAACATCACAATTTTTATATTATGTATTAGTGCCTTCTTCCAGTCGGGAAACACAAGTATTGGCATAGTGGCCATTGCTTTCTTCAATTTATCCAAGCTTTCCTAGAAATTTGTTTTCCGTTGAAACTTTGTGTCTTTATTCAACAATTTCTCCATAAGTGTAGTGATCACTACATATCCTCTGATGATATTCCTATAGTAGCCTCTTTGTCCCAACACTGATTTGAGTTGTGTGACTGATGTAGGCAGTGGTAAGTCAAGAATAATCCCAATATTTTATAGGTCGATCAAAATACTATCGTGACACACGACGTGGCCCAACAACACACCAAACGGTGAGCAGAATATACATTTCATAGAATTGAGCGCAATATGATACTGGTGATAGCGGGCTAAAATCATGCACACAGTCAAATCCTGGGTTCCTTGTCGCAACTCCATAGATGCATACCAGGTTCTAGGTGTCATTTCCAATGTATGTATGAAAAGATGGACCCATTCCTGTCATGGGTACTCTGCAAATACCATGCGACAATGGTTAAAATGTTCAACCGGGTTCGACAATCCTGAGTACTTTTGATTCATGAGGGTAACCTCTTCGCTGAGTATAACTTGCATCAGTCTTATGCATTGTGGAAAATCTGTTATTGATTGCTTGTGCACACCCCACCATCTAGCAGACATATATTTTATCACATGATCTAGCGCAGACAAGCACTATGATTCTGTTACGAGTCCTTCAAACTCAGTTAAGAAGGTCACAAGGCTAGATAAACCCTCATAGGATGGAATCTCTCTTAATTCATTCTCCACCTGTCACATAGACCTTGTAACTCTGGCACACATTCTCATAGATACTTCACATGGTATCTTTTTCCAATTCTCGAAAGCTTCCCCTTAGTCGGATGTGTAGGAACTAGCACTCTTCCATCTCAGGTTTCCATCCTCTATTGGATTGATGTAGTCTTCTTGCATGGAAGTGACATTGTATATCTAATTGAGATAGTCAACCTGTCCCTCATTGTAGAAAATCTCAATGTATCTGTGTCCCTCTGATGGATCAATTGGGGATGCTACCCTCATCTCATCATCCTCAAATGAGAGAATCCTTTTTTTAAAGTGTATAATGGTATGGTTGTCTATGTCCCAATCTATCCCCAACAACATGGGGTATGGGTTCATGTTATCAATAATATTAATAACTTCAATTTCGCAAATGTGTGCAACCCTTCAATGTTGACAGGAACCTGATTCAACCCACCAATGGGTAGGACCTTTTCCTAATTTGCAAGTCACAACTGGACAGGGGACCAGTCTAAGCACATTTTTCCCATGCTTTCCCAAGTTTGTCACATTAAAATATTGACATCAGACCCCAGTTCTAAGATTATGTAATCGGTGTCATAGTTTCCTATCTGCGTAGTCGTTCTTAACTCACGCCCAGTTTTGAATTTCTTGCTCACTTGGCTAACTTTATTTTGAGGTTGAGGTTTCATGGGTGTCTCTTCTATCATTTCCTGTAGCTATGCAATAGCATATTTGTCTTGTATTAGTGTTAAGAAACTTGACAAAAAGGACTTCATATTACTAACCTTTTGTGGTACGTTCTTCTGGAATATGCGTTGAAATCATTCAGGCATCTCCCTAACTTCTTCTAATGTCGATGGTTCTTCTGGATCCACAAATTATGGTCGTACATCCAAGAATACTTCCTTTTGTTTCTGGACATCGAATGGCACCTTCTTCTGCACTGTGGGGTGCACCTGTAGCTGTAATTTTTCTTGCGGTTTATCTTGATCAGCTCTGGTCGTAGCACCTCCTCATATTACGATGGCAACATTCGGATCTCATGGTTCAGATGCATTCATATAAACATTCATGTTAATATTTGGGTTTGGTTTTCGTACAGGGTTAGATCATGCGATGGTCCTTGCTTGGCATTTTGCAATCAACTGAGGACATTTCTCCACATCACGGTCTCGTCCCTTACAGTATGAACATGTCTTTGCAGGTTCTAGGCAGTCTCTAGCATAGTGACCTGGATGTCCATAGTTATAGCATGTAACCTGGCCTCTCCCTCTACCAAAGCCTCCTCCTCCGCCTCTTCCTCTGAATTTTCCACCACCACTTCCTTGAGGGTGTGGTTTTTGTAGCGGTTATTGGTTCTACTGATAATGTGACTGGTAGTAATTTTGTTTCGCATATGATTGTTGTGGTGCATACTGAGGCTGATACCAGTTTTGATACTGATTGGGTGGGAACTACATAGGCTAATATTATAGTTTCACTGATTCAACTTGATCCTACCTCTCATTCTTCATCAAGTAGGTGTCGACGGTCTTCTCCTTCAGGAGCTGGTATGCCCTGCAATCTTTCTCTTCATTGCCTACTAACTTACGAAATTTACAAAATAGGTTTGGTAGGGTACTTAAAACTTTTTGCAAATATAAACACTCCTTGTCGTGATGCCCTCTAGATTGGCATATCTGGCACTAGGGTATTCCATGTTTATTTAATGGGTTTGGTGAACCGGACGATATATAATTCATGAATGTTGAAAAATTATCCTTGGTGTGTCCATCCGTTCTGCATTTTGTGCACCATAAATCTTATTGTGATTCATTTCCCTTTTATATATCCTGAATTTGTATCGTCAAATTATCCAGTTGTGACTGAATCTGCACCATTCCTGCGGCACCGTCACCATTTGGCAAGGCCTCTAGCTTCATTTCCAACTCTATCACTTCTATCCGTGACTCAATATTTTGTTGCATTAATGGACCTCGGATGTGTGGTAATATTGCAGCACTAAACCACTCTTTATGTTGCACATCTGACTTTTGGAAAATTACTTTAGCCATCAAATATTTAAACAATTGGTTGAAGTACCATACTAACTTTGTCGGTTCTTGTTTTATTTCCTTGATCTCGATGATACAATGCGACTCAGATTTAGGCTTCCTGAACTCAGAGATCATTGCAGCAAGGATCTCATAAATTGTTTTCTTTGGTGTTCTTGTCAGTGTTGCACAGAACTTCATAAACCAGTCCAGTGCATGAACCCTCGGATTCATGATCATTTGTTCCTTTCTTATGTTCTCTTTATGGACTAAGAGAACCATCCAAACAGCTTCACAGAGGAACCAATGTTGCTCTGGGTCTTCTGTTCCATTCACATTGAATTTGGCTAAAAGAATATTCACCCTAGCCATTGAGTTGGCGTCGAGGTTTTCTGGTAATGGATTCCAAGGGGGTGTACCTTCTTGCGCGCTAGTCATAGTACTAGCACAATCAATATTAGTTGTCCTTTCCAGGGATGAGACTATATATATTACCTCTGGTGATACTCTTGGTGTGATGTAGTTACGTTGTGACCTTGGTGTCTCTGCAGACTCTTCATATTCCTCTACTCCTTCCAATATTGAGCTATAGTCCTCCTCTTTGTTGTAAGACCCTTCGTCTTCCTACGATTGAAGTTCATGTTCACTTGCCTCGAACAAAGTAGGATCTCGTCGACCTTCCTCTTTATTTCTTCTTTTCTCTAATATGAATCTCCTTCCACTCCTTAGGAATCCACCTTCTAGTTCAAGTTTTGTGCTCCCTAGGAACATCTCAACTCACCATTTCCCATTTTCTTTAGAGGTTGTATGTGGCATAGCCTTCTTCTTGGGTATGCGACTCAACTGCAAGATACCTTTCTCATAAACGAGCTTCTTGATCCATGTACTGATAGATAGAAAATATCTTCTTCAGGGTACTTGGAAAAACTTTCTTTCAGCCTCACTGTATGAGGTTATAGCCTCTACTACAAACTGAGTAATGTATCCTTGCAAGGGATTATAGTCCCTTGGTGCATGACCAAGGCGCTCGATAAAAACAATAGGTTGATGGACTCTATCAATGCGCGACCAGAGCACAACTTTTAGGTCGATGGAGTCTATCAGTGCACGACCAGAGCACAACTATATGACAGCGCGTGCATGACACAACCCTGTCCCAAGTCTTAGCAACTGAAGCAACTTGTGCAACACAGCTGGTTCCTTGCACTTGACAGATAGTATGCGACTTATATTTTAACTTAGCGGTTTAACCATGAATTCATACCTAACATTATCGTAACATGTTAAACATTCATTCATTCACTGATTACTAATATGGCCGCATATGTTCAACAACAACTCTTCAATATACAGTAAGAAACTACTTGACATTCACATACACATTCAACAAGCATCAATCATTCAACACAGGAAATAATGTGGAAACCCATCTGGGAAAAACCACCAAGGTGCTCTTCATCTGGAATGAGAAATGTGGATAGAACCTTGCATCCTACGATATGTATATTGTTCTTAATATATTTCTTTATGAATCAATATTCTTGCTCGCATGCTCTCTGGTTTATTCTTCTATCTATTCCTACTTATCTGCACACATCCTAGATCGACTCTTCTACCTCTACTATATGTGCACTCAGCTACAGATTACTTCTACGACTAGCATTCTGCACACACAGCTACAAGATCCACGGCTCAACAGCCTTCTAGTGCTACCTGACTCTTCTCTGAGTCTTCTTTCCCTCTAACCCTAACTTCCTTAACAAAACTAAGTGACTTAGTGAATCAACAACCAATCAACAACCAAAACAACCAACAATGACGAACCCTTATACAGAGCGGGTTCTTCCTATTTATAACTTCTACAAGACCATGTAGGGTTGACTACATACCAGTCATCAGTTACAGGTTGTAATCAGCCATAAAAACGGTTACAAGCTGTCATAGACTAATACAAGGTGTTATTAGCCTAACTTACATATATTCCTTCATATGTGCATCATCCTCTATATTACGCCAACTTTAGCAATGATGATCTTCTTGTCCTGTCGCTTTCTAGATGTTACTCATTTGCACTACTACAAATTCACTTTTCCTCTATCGCATGTATGTTCTATCTTCCTGCACCAGTTCCTATGCTTCCCTCTTCCTTATTTTGTCACACACGCACCTTTCCTTTCTTGATTACATGTCGGCTTCTTCCTTGTGCATGTTTCCTAATGCAACAGGCCCCCAACACTCACATGTGGCTCGTCCCGAGCCACTAAGCAAAAAGGGAAGTCTTCGCAAAATTTTCCTTTCGCAAAACTACAATTTCTCCCAACCACTTATGTTTCTAGCACAGGCTCGAGATGCATAGGAGGACTAAAATTGTCCTAGAATTCCTTCACCATCTATTTCACTCTAGAAACTTATGTTTTTACTTCTTCTTCCTATGCGGCCAAGTGATCCACTTGGTCAGGACTGATATGTTTCGACGGGCCTGCATCCACTGATTGTGTAATCGTTTGAAGTTTCTGCTGCAATGGCTGAATCAGACCTGTGAGTCGTGCTGCTTTCAATTGGTGTGCTTCCACTTCTATTTCCCTAGACAACTCTTGGTCACGGAGACCTTGGACTTCCTTTTGAAGTTGTTTGATCTCAACCATTTTTGTAACCTTCTCTTGAAGCGGAAGAGTCTTCATCCTTTCCTTTTCTGCAATGATTTTATCCTCAACTTTCCGCACATTTTCCCTTATCTTTTATGCAATCGCATCTTCCAGAAGCACTTCCCATATCATGGAAACGACTTCAAATTCCTTTGCATATATTGTCTCCCCTTCACTTATTTTACCAATAGCCTCAGATGTTGCTCTATTTCATTCCTCAAGCACCTGAAGAGGTGTGTTTGGTACCTACCGTCCCTGCAGATCCTCAACTTGCTTCTTTAATTCTGCTGCAGTCCACACTAGCTGGGAAACCTTAGCTGTTGAATCCTCATCTTCCTCACCTTCTTCTTGTGGGAAGACTATGATCATGCCTTTAGTTACTTCATCTAGCGTAATGTGGATTTTCTTGCACTCCATAATGTCCTGCTCTTTCTCCTTTAGAAGGGCCTTGCACTGCTTGGCCTTCCTTTGTTGTTTTGTTTCCTGATAGCAAACCGCATTCTCCCTTAGCCGTATTTCCATCGTGGTTGCTTGCTGTATCTCATAGAATTATCCCAATGAAATATTGGAGAATTATATCTGTAATGTGGAAAATTCCTTGACCACATCATCAAATGCACATATCATCGTTCTTGTTTCTAGTGCGGTCCCATAGATATTAACTTTGATTGGAGGCACTAGTATTGGTGTCACAAGAGGAACGTTGCGATCAACGCCATATGTTTTGGCCTCGATAGTGGTTTTAACATAGTTGATGGAATATATGAGCTTGTTGAGATGCCTCAACACTTGTTCAACCACATTTTCTTGTTGCGTGTTCAAAGCTTCGAGGCTTTTCTTTACGACCTCGGCTACGATGTTTGCAAGTTCTTGGACATCGTCCTCAGTCAACGTCGTATTAGTCATTTTGTCGAATTTTCTTTTCTTGTGTAGTGGCCTGCGATGTTGTTGATGTTATTTCCTATGATTGTGGGCCTCCTCATCAGTAGGTGTCTACTCTTCATCACTTTTATGGGATCCATCATCACTACTGTCATCATATTTTTCTTCTTGGACTAGTTTCCTGGACCGCCGCTTTCATTGTTTCCTTGAACATTTCCTTGGCCAACTCCAGTATACCCGCCCATGCCAGTGTTTCATCCTTGGTTAGCTAGTGTGTGTTCTTGGTTTTGTCCTTTAGGAAGAGTTTCTACCAGTGGGCTGTGCCATTCTTCAGGCCACTCCTTAACAATGGCGTCCATGTCATCATCTTCAACCAAGAACCCTTCTTAGTGCGCTTTCTTGTCCAAGTCCTTCTTTGGTTCCAAAATCATGCTATGCACACCTACCTGAAAATTAATAAAAGTTGCATACCTGTGTATCCTCATAGCATGGAATAGATAGGATCTCTTGACAACATCACATAGCACCTTGGCATGCAAGAAGAACTCGATGTTACTGTCCTTTTGGAGGATCTTATTTTTCTTATCCTCCCACAGTTTCTGGTGCTTTGCGCCGTTGTACGGTAGCGAGAAATACACTTGTACATAGTCTAGTGGGTTGGCCCACAAGGTGAATGATATCAATATGAGAAACCAGGAGTAGTGAAACTTATAGTTTGGGTCCTCTTGTGCTTGCTCTGCATCGTCAATTAGTTCATTCAGCAAGAACTGCGACTAGTTCAAAGTTACGCCTAGCGCACACTGCTCGAAAATCTCTACCTCTCCCATGGTGCATTTAGTTGGTCTCATCTTGTGCAACAACTTGCATGACATGATCCTTGTGGTAAACCACACACCAAAATATTCTAGGAGGGGAATCGAGAGTCCCCTACCCGTGCACTTAAGCTTATATTTCACTTCCCTCTCAGCAGTCTCCCTGCCTTGGTGAAAATACGACATTGGGTCATGTCCTATCTTTGGCAGCCCTGTGATTTCTGAAATAAGCTCGACGTCGACCGAGTATGGTCAATAGAGCCATAGGAACTTCCTGTGGAAAAAAAATAGGAGTTTCTTTACATACATGTTTCCCTCCAAGCTATGGCCAAAAATGCAGCATGAACAACAAGTTCATCAATCCTTCCTGGTCGACACCAGTAACCCACTTCATTGGTTTAAGAAGCTCGAGCCCTGTTGGCCCAACTTTTACTGTGACCATGCAGTGTGCTCTTTTCAACCCCTCCTGCTGTTGACTGTCAATTTCAAACCATTGTTGCAAGAGGATCAAGTGATCATGTGATGCAGAAGATGAAGAGTAATTGTTCCAGTTACTAATTGTGAAAACTTCCAATAACGTATAGATCTATTACCTTGATGTATTGTTAAACGTATTGTCTCTCTATTCTCCTATAGTGTATGATGATGTTGTCAGTATAATAACCTTCTCACTAAGGGGGAGTTTTGAAATATTGTAACTTCAAAGGATATTCTAAATGTATTTTACTTATGTAACCCAAGGGAGATGTTATTATTCCTCCGGCGGGGTGTTACTATTGTATTTAGTCATCATAGAGTCATGAAGTAAAGAATCCATTGTAAGTTGGTTCATTAGTACCCTAATGAATAATATAATATACAGTTTTGAGTCTTCCTAGGTGAAGTTGACCCAGACAGTTTAGTGGGGCCGACTTGATTAGTGTAAAAGTTAGTTGGCTCAATGTGTATAAATAGAGGAGCTGTGGTTCTTATTTGAACGCAGACTCACTCACTTGAGTAGCGCATAGAAGAGAGAAAGATAGAATAGAAGGAGGAGAAAACCTATTTTTGGGGTTGTATCTTATACATCTTATACAAAGGAAGTTTTGTTGGGTTTTCTTCCCCTTGAGGGTTTCCCATGGTAAATACCATGTATATCTTGTGATTGTACTTCTATCAATGATTATGGATATGTTGTTTCTATGATTTTGAATTAAACACTAATGGATGTATTCTAGCATATGAAATATTAACAGAAACATAATGAGAAGTCAGTGTATAAATTTATGGTATTTGCATTGGTTAGGGTCAATCTATGCAAGTGTTGAGGCCTGGAAAATCGCAGGCAACAACAGCAAGGGATTCTCCCAAGTCAACGTTCCCAACTAGCCCGTGACTGTTTGGTATGGGGAATCCGTCCAGTTTGCAGTCCAGCTACCGTAGGTCAAGTAACAAAAATTAAAAGGTTTTACCAATTGTGGCCTGGTCCACCATATATATTTTTGTGTTTTAAACTTTAAGTATGATATGCAAGTGCCTATCTAAAATGCAGATTGATAAAGAATACAAGGAGCGGTCACAATGTGATCTGCAGGTTCTTACCTCTCGTCTTAGACTCTCTCGCATCTAAACCACACATATAGAAAAAAATAAAACTAACTAAGTTGTCCCTAGGGAGTGAAATTATCATTTAATGAGTAATGTATTACTATTCATACATTAAGAAAAATCACAGATAGCTGTTCTTAGATTCAAAACACATAAACATGAATAGATGGAACAACAAGATAGCTCATTGTCTGTGAAAACATTCATTACTCATAGTGGAAATTATCATCAAATAAACCCGAGAGCATTCATAAAAGAACATAGGTTCAACAAGTTAGAACGATCTCACGGTTAATGAATAAAAGCTGAAAATGAAATAGTTCCCCTTCAACCATATCCATTTAACAACATTTGAACATTCCACCAAATCTTTCTTCAACAAGAAAACTTGTAATTATATATTGCAAAACGAAATAGTTCCTCTTACAATGTGTTCTCACAAGTCTAACTGAGAAAAAGTCTTTCTTCCCTCTAACTTTCCTATTTATTTACAAAAACCGGAAAAACCTTTGAGTTTCCCCCCAACCATTTTAATCTCATAGTTTTGTCATTTTGTGAATGCTCATGATTCAAACATTACATTTCAGATAAACACTTTTATGAAAATGGGACCAGCTTGGTAACTGATGAACTGCCCAAGTCTAATCCTTTGCTCTTAATGATTACACTCTATAATTCTTTGGTCCTTTTGAGATCTTGTTGGTCTTATCCTTTCGCTCTCTTATTTTCCTCGAGCAACATATATGTTTCTTTATGCTTTAATTTCTTCTTTCAAGGTCACTCCTCTTTTGCTTCACCTTTTAGGCATATATTCTTTGCAGCAATCTTCCTATCCTGAACATATTAGATAATTAGTGTTTAACAAGGTAACACAAACTAGATCAATACATGTGTTCTATAAAATGAATTATAAATAGTATTAATGCATGAAAATAAAGAATGTCAAGACAAAAGAGATCCCACAAGTTTGTGCTTAAAACCCTGTTCAAAAATTAAACACGTGCTTGATAGAACAGATTCTTTTTCCAATCCAGGCCACATCTGCACTAGAACAAAAACCTCCAATGACAGCATAGACCAGGACAAAGTAACCACCATTCTTCAAAACACCCAACCCCAAACCATTCTCTTCAACTTAGACAACTTTAACATCAATCTTCGCCCACGGGAAACCTCTGCCATTACATAGAACAATGTAAAACACATCAGAACAGCGGGAAAAACCCCACCGACCGTACTAAGCATCGGGTAGATAAAAACCTCATCAGTGGATGGAAGACTAGGAACAGGTGATTAGCCCTCTAAGGAGCCACAATGGCGGGAGACGCACATACTAAGGGCTCTGCAATAAAAGAAAATAATCGGCGAAAAATAGAACAACCACGTCGGATGGTTAGTCCAGTCCGGAGCCGCAATGGTGGGATTAAAAAGACTATGGCTTCTGCCAAAATATGAAACCATCGGCGATCGAAACAGTTAAATCCTAATCCCCCATCAAAATTCCAACACAAATTCGATAGCGAAAAGAGAAAAATGATAAAATATGTGGCGCGGGTAAACTCTAAATCGTCAGAACATTTGTTATTGATCCTTCGAAACGGCCACTGCAAAGAGGACTAGTGCCCCGATGGTGACAAAAATAAAAACACCGAAAATAAAAATTAAAGAAAAATGCATCGGTGGAAGACAAGGTTTTGAATCAGGTCGTTATTATATTAAGCCTCCGCAACAGGGGTTGTGTAGGTGACTACGGCCCCGATTCACAACTCAAACAATTTCCGTCAGCAAAATAAGAAATCACTATAAGTCACAATTTAAGTCGAATGGCAGCATCAGCATAAAAGGGACATTCATTCAACAATCATTCTCAAAAAATCAAACTCACAGTAAAGTTAAGCAATCCCAACAAACTAAGCAAGACAAAATTTAAAAGGAGGGTCCCAATTTTTTATAAATTTGGGAGAAAGTTGCAGCTACAACAGCAAGTCAAGGTGTAGACATCACAACATGGTGTATACATAATATCAGTAGGTTACATAGGGAATGGCTACATGGTAGGCCCATATATGGTATACTACACCTAGGGATAAAGATCATAACTATAACCAATTAAAATAACTCCATATTAAAGGAAGGGGGTTAGTATAAGGTATTAAAAAGTGTTATGGCATAACTGGCATAAGTAATATGGCACTATTCATATTTGATAACTATATAGTAAAAATGTAGTTCAATATACTCTTGTTAATAGTCATAATGTAGACTATATACCCTAGATAATTAATAGTTGTAATTCAGACTATATACCCCATAAAATTGGGGACAACCTTCACTCATACGAAGATGCTTAAATATCGTAGAACCCTACCTTCAAGGCCTTTCTAAGCATTTTCCATTGTAATTGTGTTGTGACAATTTGACTAAATTTCCATTTTCATTAGAAAATGCCCGGTTTGTAAAACTTAGAAAAGGTCCTTTCCTTAGGAAATATATGCGACTATATATATTCACTTGTTGGAAGGTTCGCTTAGGAAGATCCACATTTGGCCACGCTGTTGTGATGTCCCCAGTTTTGACCCTGGTTACATTAAAAGCTACATGATGTATATATTGTAATTAATCGTGGTGAGGAGCTAAAGGCAAAAACCCCACCATCGATTTGGTTGTGTATGTTTCGGAAATAGAGATTGTTACCAATGGTATATTGTGCTATCCGGCACATTATAGTTTTGACATCATGTAAATACGCACATCAATTAAAATAAACCTACATCCAGCTATGATGATGCAACGTTGAATGAAAAGGGCATGATTCCTAAGGTTAAAGGGGGGGGTTGTCCAACCTGTGGGGGTCATTGGGAGTTTTCCATGTGTCGACCACCCATTTAAACCTTTGTTGTTTGTTTAGTTGGGAGCAGTGATGGCTGGGGAGTGGTGGGTGGCAGGACTTCTAGTATTTTCCCCATGTACACTCCACTAGTGAGCTCGCGCTTCCTCACGCGGGGACAGGGGAACGGTCACCACTCTTCCACCCACATTTTTTGAGGTTTTTCTCAGTCTCATGTAGGGAGATCGGTTACCCTCCTCCCACCATGAGTCATTCTGGTTATCCTCACGCAAAGGGAGATTTATGTTTCCTCTCACACCATTGAGTTCTCCATTGTGATTTCTTTTGTCTTGACCATCTCACATGGGCAGGAGTCTCCTTTCTTTGCCTTCTCATGCACAGGAAATCAGCATTGTTATTCCTCACACAAGGAGCCGGGGAAAGGGGGTTTTGGTCTCATGAATTTCCTGTGTAGAAGCCATTCAAGTTCAGGGGCTGAGTGTATGTGTGTTACCCTCACGGCTTCTAGTCGGCATATCTATTATCCCTTGTCCAGGATTGAGAATCGTACTTCTCTTTCGTTTAGGACTGTGTAATGTTTCCGCCACTTCATTATTGAGCCGGAGCTGTGGTTTTTCCCCTGATTTGGTGGTTTGTTGTTGTTTTCCCTTCATTTTTTGTTGTTTGTTGTGGTTTCCCCACATTGTGTGTTTCTATGAATGCAATCATCTTTTGGTTGCCACTGAGTTGTTTTGGCCACACTAGGGCCAAGAACAACTCTAAAACATCTTGTTTGACCTGAGTTGTGTTCCCTTATTGTTTGGGTTGTCACCCTGTCATCATTTTATTTTGCACAGAGCTGTGAACTATTTGTTTTACTGTAGTATGCAGTGGTTGGTATTCGGACTGTTGAGAGTAGGATTAGAGGCTGGGTATGCTTGAGAAATTGGTGTTTGGAGCCACTTAGACAGAGGGAGACTATTGGATTTCTTCTCCACAACCCTTGAAGAGTATTGGAAAGGGAAGTCAGGGCCTGAGGGACTATGAAGCAAAGAAAGGACTGATTCCTGGTGTTGGGTGTGTGGATGTCTTAGAATTCAAGTTAGCTCTGGTGTAGGTGCCCTTAGCTCTCCATTGAGACCACCAGCTTAGCATTTAGCCTTTCCTAGCTCCTTGATGGCTTGATAAACCCTACAGTGTGGTCTTTGCTGATTTGTGTACCTTGGCTATGTGTAATCCTGCTTTGACCCTTATTCTTTGAGGAATCATGCCCAGCTCGAGGGTGGCAGTTTTGCTGAGAGATTGATGAGCATGCTGGCGTATGGTTGGGTGGAACATTGCAACGACGTAGCTAGTTGCAGGACAAGTTCTTATCATATGAGTATTCTTGACTATTTCGTCTCTGCATTTATGTTTACTAATAAATGAATATGATGAAAATGTGGTATGCTTGAATGAATGTATGTTTGCTTCCACTATGTATATGAAGGATTATGCATCTTAGTATGTTTTATGTTTTAATATTTTTATGTCAGCATTATATGCCTGTTCATGTTCATGGGGCTATTAGCCTGTATGTTTGGTGATAGTAGCGTCCTCTTCGTCGGTCAGAGGGTCAGGGATGTTACAAAATGGTATCAGAGCTAGGTTGTAGCATGGGCCTGAATGGGCCATGGGAGGTCAGTTGGTGGAGGCAGGCTACCTTCTGCCCAGCAAAAAATAGAAGAAAATCTGTGCATGACAAGAGAATTTTGGAAAAATTCTCTAAGTATTGGGACCATCGGATCGTCAGAGGACTTAGTCCGAAGTCCCACCGATGCATCAGATCACCTAAGCAGAAGACCACTTGATAGGAACCATGGAGGAAATTTTTTTGGAAGTTTCTCTAATTGTTCAAGCTGTTGGCCATCGGAAAACTTAGTGGGACGCACCTCCAACGCAACGGAAGTTTTAGGCAGAAGGGTTTCCAATGGTGCCGGCAGAGAGAGACGAAGGAAATAAAAGTTTGGAAAAAGTCTTCTAAGTCCAATGACTACATTGGAAACATTTAGCTAGTTGCGCACCCACCGTTGCGGCTGGCTAGGAGACTACCCCTTCAATGGGTAGTGGCTTCAACTGCCGATGTCGTAAAGGATAGTGCTTCCGACAACCGATGAGAAATAAAAATTTGAATATTATTGTTCGAATAAGGTTGTCGAAAAAATAGAAGAAGCTCGAGCCGAAACGTCAACTCAGCTCAGCTCAGGGACACCAAAACAGTGGAGGAAGACAGAGTATCTCAGCCTTGAGACTGTCGGCAGAAGGTATGTTTTGGAAAAAATCAGTGGATGTAGTCGTCGATACATCGGTGGAAAAGGAGGGAAGCTAGTTGGTTGAGCCGCCAATATGGTGGCAAGAAGGAGGAAAAGATAACACGCAAGGATTTATGAAAAATTTTCTAAGTACCAGAAATTTTGGCAAGGGATAGACGATGACAACGCCAATGAATCAGTGGAAAGAGATAAATTTAGTTGGTGGAGCTTCCGACAGCGACGACGGAAAGGAAATAAAGAGGAAATTTTCAAAAAAAAAAATCTAAGTCATGAGACCATCGGCGATCGGCAGAGTTTTAGCTGATTGGATCACTGATGATTAGGTGATGGGATCACTGACAATTAGAGGACGAGGTTGTCAATGCGGCAGCAAAAGAGAATAGAATGTTTCGGCAAAGATCTCCCGAAGATCACCGAAACATCAGTGAAGGTTATTTGTTTGAAGAGCCGATGCAGCGATAGACAAGGAAAGAAAATTTTTGCTGAAGTGCTGAAATCATCGAAAAATATTAGACGTTTGGTCCGTTGATGCATTGGGAGATATTAGTTGTTTTGACCGCCGATGAACATCGGAAATATTTAGGTGTTTGTGAGTCCTTCGTTGCGGCTGTTAGTCGAACTATCATTCCGACGATTAGTGTTCTGGTCACCAACGCAGCAGAAAGAATTGTTGTTGGAATCGTCGATACAACGAAAGAAATTAGAGGTTTCAATTGCCAAAATGCCTGAATATTAGTAAGGATAGGACCCGATGAACAGTTGGTTTTCTCGCCGATGCAAATTGAAAGTCTAGTCATTTTTCCCACTGAAACGTCGAAGAAAAATAAAGGAACAGACCACCGATCAGCTGGGCATTTTGACCACCGAAGCGTCAAAAACTTAGTTGGGAAGGGACCCGATAGGGAGAAAGAAAATTTAGTTTTCCAGTGGAATTTTTAGCAGTTCTAACTAGTACTCTAGTGGGATTTGCAGTGAATTTCTGATTGGGGTTCTTAGCAATTTCAAGACTGAAAAAGGAAGAAAACCCTAGGTGGCTGGAGTTCGCATTTCAGACCCAACATTCAGTGGTGTGTTTTGCCATCATTTTTGAAATGATGTGGTTTTCACACCTGGGGTCAGAATGAAGCATATGGATAGGCGTTGGAAAGCTTATCTAGCAGGGAACAAGGAAAAGTCACCAGAATCTGAGTGTGGAGTGTTATAGATGATTTTACCACTCCAGGTGAATCACACTTGTATGGCCTTCCCCTGTCCCTCTGCGGACTCTTTAGACCCCTTAGATCATTTTTTGTCCTTTGATGTTTCCTTGACCATCCCCATAAACATGTGAAAATTCATATACGTGACTTTTAAACCCCTAATCACGTATATACGCGGGTTTGACCTCTAAAACCATGTACATTGGGATGTGTGCAAAATCCAAATCCTTTTGGAGTTTTCCTTTACATGGATCCGACTCACTTGACTCCTGGCCTTCCATATGCCTTGAGATCGCTCGGATTCGACCTTTCATCACCCCTTTGAAAAGATATATAAGAAAGTATTTGGTACATTGAAGGCATATGAGAGAGTTGAGAGAAAATAAACTATAGTCCATTGTTGTCGAAACTTGTGCTTGAGTCTGCATCCCTTTGTCCCTTGGAGCACTTTGTGTTCCTCCCAAGCTTTCCTTTTTGTTGTGAGCTTGCTATCGAGAGATGGAGGATTGAGGTGGTGGAGGCCCAAGTGGGGGATTCAGTTTCTCCAATTCGCAGACATTCCAAAAGAGGTTGTATCCATTGTAATCTCTAATTTTATATTAATAGAAAGATCTTTTCCTGTCCAATAATGTATGTTTGAATGAATATTTTATCCATGGATGATTTCAAATGTTTATACATCGTTGATTATATATGCTAGAATAGATCTAACACCAATATATATAGTATGCTTGTCTTGTTTACTTGTTGTTGAGGAAGTGATTTATCAATTCAAGCTGAAGTTGGAAAGCTCAACGAGGATCTACTTCAACTGTCTGAAATAAGGTACGAGGTCTGTTCCTTTAGTGTTAGATATTTAATTTCTATTGCATATTGGAAAGGATTGATTGCTGGAGTCAAGCTGTCTATTGTGGTACCCCAAGCCATAGGAATTTCTCTCCATAATAGAATTAGCGACTCCACTGGGGATCAAACCCAGAATCTCTGGTTTCGCTGGGGAGTTCCTAGTAGTTGTCCTTTGGGGATTTTCTATCGGCATTCAATGAATTTGAATTGCTATTTTTCTCTTGTTTCTGTGTCGGGTCTAGGGGCATGTTTTCCTAGTAGTGTCTGATTGGTGTGAAGTTTGTCTCAACGTGTCTATTTGCCTTTATTTTTATGCACCTTTCTTCCTGTACGCAAGTTTTTAACTCATAGTCATGTATATATGCAGGTTTCTCTGTTATTTCCACGTACACACGCGAGTTTATTGTGAACAGTCACGTATGCCCTTAGTTTTTCCTTCTAGAGGAAGATGGATGGTTGCTAGGTGAATTTTGATGATTACTGACTCTCCTTTAATACTGCTAGATTCTGTATACACCTCTATTTCTGACCAGAGATGTTTTTTTAGGGTAAATTTTCTTTTTTGAAGAATGTTCTTGTCATTGCATTTTCGATTTTTTGTTTTGGGATTAGTGCATTAGATTTCTTTTACCTTAGAACTATGCTTGAGTGCTGCTTGAGTGTTCTTGCAGAGTCTGGGGGTTGTACAAACATTATTTTGCTTTAATATCTCATTTTTATTTCAAAAAATCCAAAAATATTTGCTTATCATTATGCATTGCATCTTGCAATTTGCATAGTACTTGCATTCGATTTGCTTTGGAGTATTAGTCAAGATTTCATATAGGAAAGATTGCATTTATCATTTGGAGATGCATTACACGTAGTAGCAAACCCTATTTTTCATGGACATAATGCATTTGCATTGATTGTTAGGTGTGCATTTTACTTCATGTTGTGTCATAATGCCATTAGTTGCACATCCATATACCTATTTTAAGTAATAAATCCAATTAAAATCAACGCTTAAATTAATATGAACTACACTATTTTATTTGATAGGGTTCACCAACAAGATTAGGTTTTAGGGTCTTGGAATAGTTCATTGTGAGTAAATTCTCCAAGACCACTAAACAACAACATGTATGTGTTTGTCCAGGTGAGTGTGTGAAATTACTTGGTATAACCAGTGTTTCTCAGGATCCTCTTCTCAAAAGGGAGTTAAGCACGAGGCAGTGTGAGCGGTTATTGATTGGGATGACCCCTAGTCATAACTGAGTAGCACCGGAGAAGTTTCTAGGATTGTATTCGTATCTGGGGGCTCTTTCGAGAGTTTCAAGCTTTGCAACCCTACCCATATGGTCAATCCCACCTACGACTGTCCTCCTGAGCATTGATTATATTGAGGTGACCTTAGTGGCCTTACCTAGGATATCGAGGGGGTACTCTGCAGGGGTTATTCTGCGGGTGTCCAAGCCAGGTTGGTGTTGGACAGCACATTCGCTTTACGCGTTGAAGCTTAGGGCCACAATAATTGGTTATGTACCTCTGCTTATTATGTATGGGAGTCTCAAGCCTCTCCTAAGTGAGACATACCTGCTTCATTCAGGACCTCACTTATCCTACCCTTGATTGCTTGTGTTTGGCTTTAGATTTTATTGGTGATTGCTCTGTGCACGTTAGCTTGCCTAGGGTTGACATAGATAGAGAGTCTTTTATATTTTTTGAGTCATTGTGGATTTAGGTGCAGCTCCTCACCGTTCTTGTCGTTTAGCAGGACTTCCACCTTCTACATCTCCTCCTCCTTTGGGAGAGAGAAATAGACAGTCCAGGAAGACTACTTCGCACATTGATTCACACACGATGGGAGACCATGTTGAAGGTATTCCTAAACCACCTTCTCCCATTCAAGTGGAAGATGAGGATTTTACTCCTACCTATGATCCTTCACCTGATTTGACTGAGTTAGGTCCTATGATTTCTGAGATAGGTACTTTTCATGATAGACCTACTCACTCTAGTGTCGATCCCCCATTAACGCATCACCAGTATGGAATGCCGGAAGATGACAAGACTCATTTTGAACCTATGAGCACTAGTTATGGTAGCTATGGTATGTCTTGTTTTCCCACACATGATTTTGCATTCCATGTCGAGTCTAAGTTTGAGCCTAACACTATGCCTAGGGGCACTCTCATTCCTTACCATACGGAGAGGTTTGGGAGCACAAGTCACATTGCAGCTTCCATCTCAGCGGTGGAAGCTACATCACATATTCCTCCTAGCTCTAGGGTTACTGATCCTATTAGGATACCAGATCCAAGATGAGTGACTATAGGGAATAACACGTACATAATTATATAGGTCCCTCCATCCTCTGTCCCTACTTCTTCAAATTTTCACCCTCCACCTCATTCATGTGGTCCTTCAGGCCAGAATGTTGCTACAAGTCATGTCCGTACTACTGTTACTCGACCAGTTGTGTCTCAGGTTCATGTACTTCCCATTGTTTCAGGAGGTTATTGTTGGAATATCGTTCATAGTGGTGTGTTCAGGACTAGTAGATGGTAGCTAGTTCTTAGTCTTAAAGTATTGTCATTGATGGCAATCTGCTATAAAAATAAGGAGAACTGATGTCAAATGGATGTGGAAATCTACTGAAAAATAGGCAGGCATGTAGGTATCAATGGAGAAAACTCTTAATCGACAATCGGAGCGCTTTGGACTTCGGAAGTGGAATGACTTTCCCAGCCGCAACAGAGAAAAAAGAAAGGTTAAAGACACGCGCAACTATAGGCATCGGCAGTCGGAGCGCTTTTGACTTTGGAAGCAGAATGAACTCTTAATCGGCAGTTGGAGCGCTTTGGAATTCAGAAACGGAATGACTTTCCCAGCCACAACGACGGAAAAGGAAAGGTTAAAGACACGCGCGACTATAAGCATCGGCAGTCGGAGCGCTTTGGACTTCGGAAGCAGAATGAACTCTTAATCGGCAGTCGGAGCGCTTTGGACTTCGGAAGTGGAATGACTTTCCCAGCCGCAACGGTGAAAAAGGAAAGGTTAAAGACACGTGCGACTATAAGCATCGGCAGTTGGAACACTTTGGACTTCGGATGCTTAGTTTCTTTGGGAGCCGCAACGGTGGAAGGATATATTGATTGCGACCTCCGATGTTGCGGAAGGATATATTGATTGCGAGCTCCGACGTTGCGGAAGTAGAACTTCTTCCGACCTCTAACGTTGCGGAAGGAGATGTTGCTTGTGAACTCTGTCATTTCATCCACCGCTTTAGTGTAACCTTTGAAGAGGAATACGAAGAGCCCTGTACAGTTGAGGATTCAAAGAGTATTCGAGCAGGCGGATTAACAGTTATGAGGAACCTGAATTGTGAACCGTTTAGTAACCGCTTGTAATGATGATTCGAAAGGAGATGGAATAGGAAGAGTAAGGAACAAATAAAACAAAAAGGGGAGATATGATTTGAATATATATCATTCGATGTGTACAGAGGGTTCGTAAGGATGTTGAAGTTGAACTGTTTCTGTTTGAGGATGTTGAAGCTGAACCATTTTTGTTTGAGGATGTTCAAGCTAAACCATTTCTGTTTGAGGATGTTGAAGCTGAACAGTTTCTGTAACGGTTTGAGGATATGGTTTCAATGGAAAAGAGAGTGAAATGAACTCAGAAGATTATTTAAATATTGAGCAGAAACAATTGTGAATGAGAGCTATTTTGAGGAGAGTAATGGTGTGCAGAGTATTAAGAGATCAGTACTGTAAACTGATACTGAATGAGTAGAGTAGCAGAGTAGAGGAACTGAAGAATGTGCTGAACAGTTGAACAGAACAGAGGAGCAGAGAGCCGATGTTGAACAGAGCAGAGTGGTTTGGTAAGTAGAGACATATCTGTATTGTTGCATTTTGATTCTATTGGAAAGTATAGCAAATAACGGAGGTAGGGAGGTGCTAGGGGAGACTTTATGCCTCTGTCTGCAAGTAGGTGCTTGTAGAGATTGAAGATTGGTGTCTTCGCTCAGTTGGTGCTAGGATAAACTGGAAGTTGGTGCTCCCACCCAGTTGGTGCTGGGTCATAGTGAGAGTTGATGTTCTCAGCAAGTTGGTGCTTGCATTTAGAGGTTGCAGCCTCTTTGAGTCGGTGCTCAAATAAAAAGTGATGTAGAGCCATTGAAGCCTTTGACATCATAAGAAGAAGAGGTTTTTTCCCTTATGGGTTTCCTCATGAAATATCTGTGTATCATATATGTGATTAAATGTTGTGATTGAATGCTGTGTTTTATGTTATCTGCTCTTATGTTTATAAGTAATCTGGATTCATAGCAAAGATTGACTGCCATAAATTTTATTGATTCTAAGTTAAAAGAAGTATATTGTAACAAATCTTAACTAACTGATTCACCCCCCCTCTCAGTTAGTTTATACCTATAACAATCGGTATCATAGCAGCGTTCCTTTTGGCTAAGGTAGATCCTGAAGAGTTAAAATGGCTAGTCAAGATGGATCAATAAACAAAGCACCCATATTTGATGGTAAAAATTTTGCTTTCTGGAAGGTTAGGATGAGAACATACTTAATGTCCTTAGGTGCTGATGTTTGGGAAGTAGTAGAGACTGGGTATGCAAAACCTGTTTTGCTGGCATCCAAAGATGATAAGCTAGAGTTTACTTTCAATGCAAAAGCAATGAATGCTATTCTGAGTGGTCTTGCTGAAACTAAATTTGTAAAAGTAATGCATCTTGATTCTGCCAAAGAAATGTGGGATAAGCTTATTAGCATCTATGAAGGAAATGAGAAAGTTAAAGATGCCAAGTTGCAGACTCATAGGCTAAGATTTGAACAACTAAAAATGAATGAAGATGAAAGTATTAGTAAATTTTTCCTGAGAGTTGATGAGTTAGTAAATGCTATGAGATCTCTTGGTGAAAAAATAAGTGATGATGATACCTTCCTTGTTCATAAAATCTTGAGATCTCTGCCTAACAGATTCAACCCTAAAGTCTCAGCTATAAAAGAAATGAGTGATCTTAAAACGTTATCTCTTGACCAATTACTAGGAATTTTGATAGCCTATGAAATGAGGATTAGTAAAGACCAAAACACATCCAAAGAAGCCTCTTTTAAAGCTGAAAAGAGTATAGAGGTAGATGTGGATGAAATAGAAGCAAAATTTGTGAGAAGACTGAAAACGGGGTCATGGAAATACAAAGGAAAACTGCCTTTCAATTGTTTTAACTGTGGTAAAACAGGTCACTTTGCTGCTAAATGCCCTCATATGAGGAAAGAGCAGAGTTCTGTAGATGAAGAGAAATTTCTAAAGAAGAGGTATAGTAAAGAAAACAAGTACAAAAAGAAAAGTCTACATGTGAATGATGATGAATCCACAGAAACTTCAGAAAGTGAATCCTCCCATGAAGACAAAGAGAATGATTTCATGCTTATGGTTGTAGAGGATCTAGAGATGAGCTGTACAAAGATGAATGATGAAGATGCCATTGTGGACATGGAGGGAGAGCTGATGAGTTCTCTAGAGGAGATTGATAGACTAAGAATGAAGAAAAGAAAAGAAAAACAGCTATTAATCCAGTATGAAACCAATGGAATAGACATCTCTCTAATAAAGCTAGATCTGGAAGAGGCAAAGAAAATTGAAGAGGTTCTAAAACAACAGCTAGCTGAAAGCAACACCATATGTGAACATCTAGAGAAAGAAGTAGTAATTGTTAAGAAGGATTTAGAAAAATTTCAAGCCTTATATCATCAGAATATCTCTAGTATCAAATCTTCAAAAGAGATAAATAACATTCTAAATAGACAAAGGTCACCTCAGATTAAGTTTGGTCTAGGCTATGGTCAAGGTGCAAGTAGCAGTGATTCAGAAAGAAAAGAATCATCAAACTTGATTAATTTTCAGAACAGCAAGCAGGCAGAAATCCCCAGAATAATAAATTTTGAAGCATGTAAAGACAATAATAAAAATCGATCAAAGAGTGATAAAAAGCAAGAGAATACCGATCTAAATATCAAATCGGCACAGTCAAGAGTTCATGGAAAAGAGACATATAAAAGAATCAAGTATGCATATCAGAATTATAATTATGAGCATCATAACTCAATACATTACTTTTCTAGAAATCCACCAAGAGATAGGTATGCTAATTTCTTCAATGGTTATTGTTTCTGTTGTTCTAACTTTGGGCACAGAGCTGCCAATTGTTTTTACAATTTCAGAAACATTCAGAGAAGGATGTCAAATAACAAACAAGTGATACATCAATCAGCGTATAATCATATGGGTCATGTATCTCAATCAGTTGTTAAAAGAAGAACGCAAAACAGAAATACTAACCCGTTTGATCTTCTATACAATGAAACAGAATGTTACATATGTCACAACTTTGGGCATGAAGCTATAGAATGTAACTTGAAAGAGAACAAAACTGAACCAAAAATGAAATATACAGCTGAACGAAATGTATGGAGGAAGAAAGAGAGTTCTCATTGTAATCTCGTGCTCTCAGTTTAGAAACGGAAGAATCCATGGTACATTGATAGTGGATGTTCAAAACATATGTCAGGAGATAAAGAGAAGTTTATTTCTATGTCAGAGCAGAAATATGGGAACGTAACATTTGGAAATGATGCACCAGGAAAGATCAGAGGCAAGGGAATGGTTAGTCTTAGCAATGGTAAAGGAAAGGCTCAAGATGTGTTATTTGTAGATGGGTTGAAGCACAACCTTCTCAGTGTGAGTCAAATGTGTGACAAAGGGTGTGAAATCTTGTTCACTACTAAATATTGTAAAATTAAAAATGCTTCCTCAGGAAAACTGGTTGCCAAAGGAATAAGAACTGATAATAATGTTTACATTTTAAAAGAAGAAAAAGAAGAGTGTTATCTTAGCAAATATGATGAAAGCTGGCTGTGGCACAAAAGACTGGGACATCTACATTTTGATCATTTAATAAAACTCAGAAACAAAGCAGCAGTAAGGGACTTTCCAAAAATATCTAAACCACGTGATGAAGTGTGTAAACCTTGTCAGACGAGGAAGTTAACCAGAACAAAGTTTAAGTCAAAGAGTGTTCCTTCCACAAATAAGCCTCTTCAACTAGTCCATCTGGATCTGTGTGCCCCATCAAGGAAAGAAGGTACAGGTAAGGAGAACTATTTCATGCTCGTGATTGATGACTATTCCAGACTAACATGGGTTGCATTCCTTAAAGAGAAGTCTGAAGAATTTGCTAAATTCAAGATATTTAAAGCCCTGACTGAAAATCAGTCTGGAAGAAAGATTAAAGCTATCAGATCTGACAGAGGAGGAGAGTTCAGGTCAAGACAGTTCAAAGAATTATGTGAAGAGCATGGCATCAGGAAAGAATATATAATTGCAGGAACTCCTCAGCAAAATGGAGTGGTAGAAAGACAAAACAGGACAGTCCAATAGATGGCAAAATCAATGATGAAGGAAAAGGATATTTCTCAAGGATTCTGGGTGGAAGTTATTCATACAGTTGTGCACATTCTTAACAAAGCTCATTTGAGACCAAACAGTGACAAAACACCATATCATTTATGGTTTGGAAGACCTGCAACCATTAAACATTTCAGAGTTTTTGGAAGTAAATGCTATATCAAGAATAATGATGAAAATTTGGGCAAGTATGATGATAGAGCAGATGAAGGAATCTTTTTAGGATATGCTACATAAAGCAAAGGCTATAGGTGTTATAACAAGAGGCTGCGTAAAATAGTAGATTGCATAGATGTGAAAGTAGATGAAGATTGTCATGAAAATATCAGTCAAAGGAATGATGAAGATTCATATTTGGAAGATACAAATGAAGAGACAGAAGAACAGGTCCAAGAATCCCAGAAGGAAGAATCTGAATCATCAGAGTATGAGGAAGCTAAACCTGAACAACACACTATACAATCGTCTTCCAGAATGATTAGAAAAAATCACCCTGAAAGCCAAATCATTGGTGATGAGAGTAAAGGTGTTCAGACTAGAAGGAAGATTTTGTAGGAATCTGAACAGTATCATATTGCTCTTCTCTCTACAATTGAGCCCCAATGTTTTAATGAAGCCAACAAAGACAAAGACTGGGTAGCAGCCATGAATGAAGAGCTGGACCAGATTGAAAAGAATAGCACTTGGGAACTTGTTCCTAGGCCATTAGACAAGAATGTGATTGGATCCAAATGGGTATATAAGAATAAATTAAATGAACAAGGACAAATTGCAAGGAATAAAGCAATACTGGTTTGCAAAGGTTATGCTCAGATTGAAGGACAAGACTTCGATGAAACATTTGCTCCAGTGGCAAGAATGGAGGCTATCAGAATGTTTCTAGCCTATGCTTGTTACAAACGATTTAGAGTATACCAGATGGATGTCAAGTCAACATTTCTCAATGGAAATTTAGAAGAAGAAGTGTATGTGGAGCAACCTGAAGGCTTTTCACTCACAGATAAATCTGACTATGTATGCAAGCTGAAAAAGGATTTGTATGGGTTGAAGCAAGCACCTAGAGCCTGTATGCCAGACTGGACAAATATCTACAAGACAAAGTCTTCAAGAAAGGTTCTGTGGACAGCAATTTATATATCAAAACTAAAGGTGATGACTTACTGATTGTATTGGTTTATGTTGATGATATCATCTTTGGCTGTACTAATAATATTTATGTTCAGTGGTTTTCTAACTCTATGAAATCTGAGTTCGAAATGTCAATGATTGGTGAGTTGTCCTATTTCCTTGGTCTTCAAATCTGTCAGAAACCTAAAGGTATGTTTCTTTCTCAAGAAAAGTATCTAAAGGGGATGTTAAAGAAGTTTCGAATGGAATACTCCACACCTGTGAGTACACCCATGGTCAGTGGCTGCAAGTTGAGCAAAGATGATTCTTCACCTGAATTGGATCAAAAGATGTACATATCTATGATAAGAAGCCTGTTATATATCACTGCATCAAGACCTGATATCATGCCTGCTGTTGGGATGGTAGGAAGGTTTCAAGCTGCTCCTAAACAGAGTCATCTACTAGCTGTGAAATGTATATTCAAATACCTGAAAGGTACGCTCTCTTATGGTCTACGGTATCCCAGAAATCAGAACTTTTAGCTAATAACATATTCAGATGCAGATTGGGCTAATTGTGTAGATGAAATAAAAAGTACAAGTGGCGAAGCATTCTTCTTAGGAGAGTCTTTGGTTGCCTGGCTAAGTAAAAAGCAAAGTTCCATTTCTTTATAAACTACTAAAGCAGAGTACATAGCTGCTGCTACTTGCTGTACTCAAATTTTATGGATGGTTCAATTTCTTGCTGATCTAGACGTAAAGTATTCTTAGCCTATTCCCATTCACTATGACAATACTAGTGCTATCAGTGTTTCCAAGAACCCTGTTCTTCATTCCAAAACTAAACAAATTCCCATAAAGTACCATTTCTTGCGCGAACAAGTGGCTACTCAAGCGGTGTTGTTGCGTTATATTCCTTCTACCAAATAGATTGCTGACATTTTTACTAAGCCTTTACCCACAGCTCAGTTTGAATATCTGCGTCGGAAGCTGGGTGTTCAGTCCTTGTCTCAGTAACTCGTGCATTGTGTTAGGGGGAGTCTGTGTTTATTGTATATCTTATTTCTATTTACAACATGGGATGGCAGTTTGTTTTCTTAGTGCATCTTGTTAGGGGGAGACTAGTCATCAGACATTCCGTATCTGCCCAAGTTTATCCTTTGCCCTTGATGTCAAAGGGGGAGAAATGTGACCAGTTGAATGAGACATTGCCGTCAATGTCAAAGGGGGAGATTGTTGGAATATCATTCAGAGTGGTGTGTTCAGGACTAGTAGATGGTAGCTAGTTCTTAGTCTTAAAGTATTGTCATTGACGGCAATCAGCTATAAAAAGAAGGGGAACTGATGTCAAATGGATGTGGCAATCTACTGAAAAAGAGGCAGGCACACAGGTATCAATGGAGAAAACTCTTAATCGGCAGTTGGAGCGCTTTGGACTTCGAAAGAGGAATGACTTTCCCAGCCGCAACGACAGGAAAAGAAAGGTTAAACACATGCGCAACTATAGGCATCGGCAGTCGGAGCGCTTTGGACTTGAGGATGTTGAGGATGTTGAGGAGCGTTTCTGTTTAAGGATGTTGAAGCTGAACCATTTCTGTTTGAGGATGTTGAAGCTGAACAATTTCTGTAACGGTTTGAGGATATGGTTTCGATGAAACGGAGAGTGAAATGAACTCAGAAGATGATTTAAATATTGAGCAAAAACAATTGTGAATGAGAGCTATTTTGAGGAGAGTAATGGTGTGTAGAGTATTAAGAGATCATTACTGTAAATTGATACTGAATGATTAGAGCAGCAGAGCAGAGGAACTGAAGAATGTGCTAAACAGTTGAACAGAACAGAGGAGCAGAGAGCCGATGTTGAACAGAGCAGAGTGGTTTGGTAAGCAGAGACATATCTGTATTGTTGCATTTTGATTCTATTGGAAAGTCTAGCAAATAAGGGAGGTAGGGAGGTGCTAGGGGAGACTTTATGTCTCTGTCTGCAAGTAGGTGCTTGTAGAGATTGAAGATTGGTGTCTTCGCTCAGTTGGTGCTCCCACCCAGTTGGTGCTGGGTCACAGTGAGAGTTGATGCTCTCAGCAAGTTGGTGCTTGCATTTAGAGGTTGCAGCCTCATTGAGTCGATGCTCAATTAAAAAGTGATGTACAGCCATTGAATCCTTTGACATCATAAGAAGAAGAGTTTTTTTCCCTTATGGGTTTCCTCATGAAATATCTATGTATCATATATGTGATTGAATGTTGTGATTGAATGCTTTGTTTTATGTTATCTTCTCTTATGTTTATAACTCTGGATTCATAGCAAAGATTGACTGCCATAAAGTTTATTGATTATAAGTTAAAAGAAGTATATGGTATCAAATATTAACTAACTGATTCACCCCCCCTCTTAGTTAGTTTATACCTGTAACAGTTATGTTCATTCTTTTAGAGGTCATGTTACTACTTCCGGATTGTATATTCCTACTTCCAGAATGTATATTCCTACTTCTGGAGCGTATATTCCTACTTACGGAGTGTCTCATGGGACATCTCATGCGATGACTTGTGGACCTTATTATGGGACACAATATGGATAGGGTTCTTCACCTTATGGGTGCGTGTATCAACAACCCACTTACTCTCCAAATTATGGCTTTGTAGCTCCGAATAGTCAAGGTACACCACACTATGGTGCTTCCATGCCACCCTATATGGGTCAAATGGGAGGAGGACACTATGGCCAAGGCCATGGTGGTTATGGTAATCAGACCTATATGAATCAGAACTATCAAGGAGTGGTTCAGTGACCTAATCATCCTAGGCTCCCTTTCCTCGCAATGCTGAATCTTCCTAACTTGTTGAGATTGACAAACGATCCTGTAGCTCATGACCCAGCTTGGCTGGCTGTCCCTACTAAGATTCCCTCAAACATACCCAAATTTGAGGGAAACCCGAGAGAGGATCCAAGTGAACATGTTACTACCTTTCACCTATGGTGCTATTCAAATTCCTTACACCAAGATTCAATCTTTTTAAGACTATTTCAACACACCCTTACAGGGACTACCACGAAATGGTATATAGAGCTACCTAGGGGAGCATTCGCTTTACTCGATGACCTAGCGATGAATTTTCTTAACCATGTCCAGCTACCAGTGCTTTATGATGTTGGTACAGAACTCTTCTTGACATTTTGGTAGGATAAAGCCACACATATCTGGGATCATATCCAATAGTGGTGTAGATGGAAGAGGTTGATTAAAGCCTTTATACCACTAGAATTCCTCCTCGAATGGTTCCTTAAGTCGTTATTGTCGTATATAGCGAAGGATGTTTCTACATCCGGAGTGAAAAATGAGGAACAAGACATTTTTATGGCATAGGAACTGGATTTGATTTATGCTCAATCCGGTTTGTTATATGAGATTATTCCCAATGCATCGCGTTCTAGTTTCGACCCCAAAGTTAAACCTAGACCACATGCTGATGGCATTGTTGGTTGTGTGAGTGCTAAAACTGTAAATTCGGTTGCAAAACAAGTTAGTCAATTGTCAATCAACCAATCTACTTCGGGACAAGCCACGACTTCATCTCAACCCACCCAAACGGTGAGTGTGCTTTTAGTGCAATCGTCGGACCAAAAGGGTAACCATCAGCCCGGACAGAATAAAAAGAAGGGTAAGAATAATCATAAGGGTGGGAATACGAAGGAGAATCCTAATAATGGAAAGAACGCCCATGATGTTGGGGGGGACAGGAAAGCTAAACGTAAGGTTAAATTTCCTTACAAGTTCTGTAAGGAATATCACCTCACTTACTTGTGCCCTCGTATCGATGAAGCCTTGAGATTCTTGGCACAGGGCCTAACTGTGCTAACTAACCCTTTACCTCACAATCAAAATATGAACTCGAGGACCCATGATCAGTCTGGTGGTGATCAAGATCCACTGGAGGGTAGTGGTCGTCGTTGCATTAACATGGTACGTGCTGCGAAACTTGTGACCCGTGTGAAGGACTATGGTTCGTCACAACCCAACCCAGCTAAGGAACTTGATCTACCAAGAACTCCTTTGCATATTGAAAAACCTATGGATAAGCTTGAAGATGCACCTCACATTCCTAAGGGATTCCTTAAGCGTTCAGGGCACAATCCTAATGCCTGAGCCGCCAAAAACTATTATGTTGTTGAGGATTTGGGCCACACTCCTTGTGCGATGTCTGCATTAGAAGTGCTTCAGAATTGTCCTTCGCAAAGGAAGGCTTTTCTTTCTGCCCTTGGTGTGAATTATGATAATTCTTCCTTCGTGATTAAATTTGAAACCATAGGACTTCAGCCTCACTTTCCTTACTGTGTGTCTCTTTTGATTCACATGGAATGTCTTAACATGACCGTCAAGCGCGCTGTGATTGATGAAGGTGTTGCTGCTTCTGTGATGTCTTTATCATGTTGGAAGGGTTTAGATTCCCCTGAGTTGTCTAAGGATATGACCATGTTAACTGCATTCGATGGGAGATCGTTTAGGCCACATGGGATTCTCCCTTCCCTTAAGTTCCACTTGGGAGGGAAGACCATTGTGATAGAGGTTGAGGTGGTTGATGCACCCCTTGACTACAATCTATTGCTGGGTAGGAATTGGATGTACAGTATGCAAGTCATAGCTTCTTCCCTATTTCATGTTGTATGATTTCCATTTAATGGGAAGATAGTTACGATTGATCAAACATCATTCAAGAATCCGTCGGTTACCGCATCTTCGGGAGCTTCAATCCCGATTGTTGAGCACTCTCAGCTGGAAAATGGGAGTGTGGGTGTGGGAATGTATCCATCCCTCATGGGAAGTTTTAGTTGTCCTGCGCCTATCCTTATGATAGGGTCTAGTTCAGGTGAGGCTTCAACATCTGTGAGATCAGTGTCTTTCCGCATGAGTCATATGAAAGATCTTTGGATTCTTCCTACACCGAGCACTTCAAGTGAGCCCATCATGACGGACATGTCGTTTCCTGCAACTATGGTAGCTTATCAAGCTAATCTTGAGTGTGTTGTAGAGCCCAGTCCTTCCTCTTCACGGATGGAGGAGGAGGACCCTTATGTGCTTCCTACATGGGCAGTACAGTCTTCTCACGCAAACAACTTCCTTGATAGTGTTTTTCCTTCAGACGGAGTGATTATTGAGGCCATGTCGGGAGTTGAGCCAAAATGGGAATAGCTCCATCATAGATCTTACTTTCTTCCTGATCTTGACCACTTGGAGCCTGAGGACTTTAGGGAGGTTCTTAGAGAGGGAATTGGTAGTCCCATGGTTCCATTAAGCTCTCCTGGTCTGATGGCTGATGGGAACATGGAAAACATATCTCCAACGATTCCTATCAATATCTCTCGCGATCTTGGCAGGATAGAGAATGTCTATATTGGGGCAGAATGTTCCCATGCTGAGATTCTAGAATACACCGAGCTATTTAAAGAATTTCGTGATATCTTTGCTTGGTCTTATGATGAAATGCCAGGTATCGACCCTCGCATTGTCGAACATGAGATTAAGACTTATCCCAATGCTAAGCCTGTTCGACAATGTTTGCATGCGGTGAATCCTAGGAGAGCACCCACGATTAAGGAAGAGATAGAGACACTGTTGAAAGACGGTTTTATCTATCATGTTCCCTTGATGGAGTGGGTTTCAAATCCCATTCCAGTTGACAAGAAGGAGGGAGCGATCCGCATATGTACTAATTTTCATGATTTGAATCATGCCTGTCCTAAGGAAAATTTCCCCACACCATTTATTGATCATACTTTGGATGAGTGTGCGGGTAGTGAGGTTTTTTCTTTTATGGACAGATTTTTTAGGTATAATCAGATGCAAATTAAACCCAAGGACCAACATAAGACTGCATTTATTTGTCCTTTGGGAATGTTTGCATATCAGAAAACGCCTTTTGGCCTTAAGAACGTCGGAGCTACTTTTTAGCGAGCAATGACCTTGATTTTCCACGATCTCAAATCAATTATCGAAGTGTTTTTTGATGACCTTGCTGCTCATTCTCGTATGAGAATGCATCATTCCTATCATTTGATATTGGTATTCGAAAGGTGCTGCCATTATTTGGTCAGGTTAAATCCTCACAAGTGCATCTTTTGTGTGAAGTCAGCTCGCTTATTAGGATTCATTGTTTCTAAAGAGGGTATAAGAATCAACCCTTTGAAGGTTGAGGCAATACTTCAGTTGTCTTCCCCGAAGAATATTCATCATCTTCAATGTTTGCAAGGCATGGAAAACTTCTTACGGAGATTCGTTGTCAATTTTGCCAATTTGACTAGAGGCTTCATGCATATTTTGAAGAAGGACACCACCTTTTGTTGGGATGAGTGAGCCCAAGAGTCCTTTGATGAGCTCAAGCGAGCCCTAGCATCGACCCTGGTGATTAGTCCCCTAGACTATAGCCGTGATTTTCTACTTTATGTGGCCGCATCCATGGAGATGATTGTTATGGTTTTGGTTCAAGAGGATGAGGAGCTCCAACACCATGCCATATATTATCTGAGCCAAAATCTTATTGATGCATAGATTTGTTATTCCCATGTGGAGAAGCTTGCCTTAGTTACCATACATGTGGTTCAATGCTTGAGACATTATATTCTCCTTCGCCAGACCTTGGTTGTAGCCCATGTCAATCTGTTTCAATTCATCCTCACTCAAAGGATGATAGGGGGAAAAAATAATAAATGGATTGTCATCCTGCAAGAATTCGACCTCGAGTTTGTTTCAGAAAAATTGAAGAAATCGTTAATTTTTGTGGAGCTTATATCGGATTTCCCAAGCGAGGCTGAGGAGTTGGTTTGTGAAGATACGTTTATCAATGAGCACATATTCTTAATCTCAACTTTAGACCCATGGTATGGGGATATCATTATATATCTACAAATGTTGAAGGTCCCTACTCACCTCTCATGGGATGAACGACGACGATTACGTCACGTATCTAAGAATTACCTCATCATGGATAACACTTTGTACCGCCGTGGGGTAGATTCCATTTTACATCGTTGTTTAACTCATGAGGAGGCTGAGGTAGCACTAAATGATTTCCATGGAGGGGCGTGTGGTGGTCATTTATCCAGGATTTCTACAGCCCAAAAAATATTAAGAGCGGGTTATTTCTGGCCATCGATCTTTAAGGATTGTGTAAATGTGGTCAAGAGGTGCCACCCTTGCCAAGTGTTTGCATGTAATATGTGCTCGAAACCTGTCCTGTTACATCCTATCATCACCGCCGGTCCCTTCACTAAGTGGGGGCTTGATTTTATGGATTGCAACCCAGCTTCAGCTGGGGGGCATCATCATATCATGGTGGTTGTTGATTACTTCATGAAATGGGTTGAGACTATGCCTACAGTTAAATCCGATGGTGAGACAGCCACATACTTCGTATTCAACCAGATTATTACTCGGTTCAGGATTCCGAAAGAGCTCGTCACTGACCATGGCTCGCACTTTCAGAATCTTATGATGGAAGAATTGGCATCAAATTTAGGGTACAAACAAGAGAATTCCTCCTCTTACTACCCCCAATCGAATGGGCAGGTAGAAGGGTGAATAAATCACTCAAATCCATTCTCCAATGAACCATCACATAAAGCAAGAATAATTGGCACATTATGTTATATCCTGCTTTGTGGGCGTATAGAATGGCTGTTAAGACTGCCATGGGTTTTTCTCCATATCAGCTTGTACATGGAGTGGAGTCGATATTTCCGGTTGAGTGTAATATTCCTTCTTTGAAGCTAGCCATAGAGCTCTTACCAGACACTTCACCTTTGGAGGAGTGTTTGGTCCACCTCGAGCAGCTTGATGATCAACGTCGAGATGCCTTGGTGGCTCTAGAAGCAAATAAGCGTCGCATAAAGGTCCAGTACGATAAGTCTGTCCGTCCAAGGAGGTTTAGTGAGGGAGACTTGGTCCTTTTGTGGGATCAACCGAAAGAACCCTTGGGGGCAGGAAATTTTAACCCCATGTGGCGTTGGCCTTACGTTGTCAAACGTGTGTTGGAGAAGGGCTCTTATGAGTTATTGGATTATGAGGGAACGGCCTTGGTGGTGCCTAGAAATGGGATCTATCTCAAGAAGTACTATGCATGATTTTCAGCCAAGACTGGTTATTGTATATTATTGTAGAATTTTGCATAGTTAGGTCTTTTTCTTATCGTGATCAGGTTTCTGATTAGTTTCAATTTCTTTTGGCAGATTTCAATGGAATCTTCCACCTTCATAGGATTCACGGATGGTACGAGCCATCACACTCAACACTCAGCCTCTACTGCTTGGGTGATTTATACTCCTATCAGTCACGTATTGTCTTCAGTAGGCGTATGTCTATGGCTATCTTCCAACAATGTTGCTGAATATAGTGCCATTATTGAGCTGCTACAGGATGCCATTTCACATGGTGTTCTCTCTCTTGAGGTACGAATTTATTCAGAGTTAGTAGTGTCACATCTTAATGGTTTGTACCATGTTAGAGATCCAACATTATTAAGAAGATTCTTACGAGTGAGCTCATTAGAATGGCAATTTGACAATATAACATACATACATGTTCCAAGAATTAATAATCAAGTTGCTGACTCATATGCTAACTACGTGTTAGATTGGAATTTGTTTCATACACAATAAACTCATCACAAACACAAATTTTTACACATGTAAATAAATAAACCGATCATCGTAAAAGTTTTTATATACATCCAAAATGTGGTAATACATAGTGTCATAATACAAAAATGGGGCTCTTGAGCCACCAAAATATAATACACCATAATACAAATTGTATCACTCCCAGGTATCTAAGCCTGTGGAGGAGGAGGGGGGTTGTGATCATGGAATGTCACTACGGCTCTAGCGAGCCGTCGAAATAACCCCACCCATGCTCGTGGTACACCCACCACTTGGCATTGCATGTCCTCAGGCAAGTCCTCAACTTACGCCATGGGTACTCTATGTGTCATCCTCACGAAGTTGGTATGAATGCTATGGAGTGTCCGCTCTGCATCCACACCCATGATATCGTCTCCTCTTCCCCTCCGTCTATGATGAGGGAAGCCTTCAAGTCGCCATGGTCCCACATCTGCATGCATATGGTAGATGTTACTATGTATTGTCACCCAAAAACATTTCTTTTGATTCCATATAATCAAAAAACAAAAAGAATTAAATAACTCAAAAATTTAAAGAGAGGGTCGAGATTCCTTACCTATGTCACCCTATGCCGATCCTGGTGGTAGCAGCATGTCCGGGTCCCCCCGAAAATCTATCCCCGCATAGGGTTATTTATCGATGGCAACTATTTGTCATCACCACCATAGAAAGAAATCAGCTAGATAGGGGTTGGATACCCTACCTCTCCCTAGTCTACACATCGCATCCTCCCAACGTCGTTGGGCCAGATCTCAAACCCCGTGTAGAGGAACGTCAACTGTGGGGCTCAATCCTGGAACACGCTCGAAGAAAAACATGCTCAGTATGCTGCTGAAACTAAAGTTTCACACTCTGCCCATGTTACACTCACGGAGCTGATGTTTCATGTTGCCTAGTAGTGCAGTGCTCCAATCATATACTGTGGGTCTCATGCACTCCACTGCATAGAACATCAGAGGCCACGAGACCTGGTGGAGTGAAGCCAATCCTACTATCCTATCTAGTGTTAGTAGGATGGACTTTAGGCCCAGCACCTATATGGAGTTAGTTGGGATCTGACTCCCCACCTTCTATGTGTCCGGATAGCAGTACACTGCAATGTACTCATCTATAGTCAGGCCACCTCTATGGCCCGTGAGAACGTAGGTTCACTACTTCCCACTGTTGGGAAAGTCCAGTAATAAAGTATATGTCCTCCACCTCTATGGTGAGGGACATCCCATCTATCTAGAAAGACTCTGAGTCTGGATCCCAGTAGTCCACCAACATCTGCAATAGTCTTGGTTTGGCCCTTAAGCCACCAAGACACCAAAATTTGTAGATCCCACATGCACGTAGTGCTTGTTAAGCCATTAGATCGGCCCTTACTGCTTCTTCTACATCACCATGTTCACGTTCTCTCCATTATAGGACCATCCTACACAAAAAAATTGAGTTTTTCCCATTAGAACACTTAGAAAACCTTAAGCGCAGCTGCATACATGACTATTTTCCAAACAGTCGCATATGTATGTGACTGTGAGGGAATTTTTCACGTATATTCAGCCCTATACACAGAAAAACCCTTGATTTTCATGTGGGCCGCAGTGTCTATTTTGGAATGGCCTTTAAATCGAAAATCACCATGGAATTTGACAAAAATTGCATCAAAATGGAAGAGAAGAGCATGGGTAAATACCTAGAGAAAACGGTAGTGGATTCCGTCGGCTGGATCTCCTGGAGTTCGCTGTTGTAATTCTGAGCTCAAATGGGTAAAGGTTTCAAATGTTTTATAATGTTTTGAATTATTTACTATTTATAGAAAATTTTAAAATTTTTGAAAATTTTTACCCCCTTTCCTATAGTTTGGACCGTTTTTGGACTAATTTATGATATAGGAGACCTTTTTAAGTGTCGTTTCAGCCGTTAGATTGACCCGTTCATGCCAATTTCAGGTATCATGTCTAAACTGGCATATAGGTTAGGTTTCATCATCGTTTTCATTTTGCATGACCTTATGACTATTTCATTATAGCCTTAGGTACGAACCCACTCTGTTATGTCATGGAACCTTCTTGCTGTTTTAGAAGTGGCATGATATGAGTGGTAGACCTTGACCTTACATGGGTACCCTAATTAGTGCCTTATTTGCATTTGGTTCCCATGCCAATGTTTTGCCCTTAGGGTGTGGGATTCCATTGTATAGTATTGCCATGATATTTCGCAAGAGCCTCATACTCCTTTTGATCTTTTTTTGGCCTATTTCCCTCAGGACTCCCTTATGTCAATTTGTAATTGCATTATCATTAGCTTTTCCTACCTTATTGAGCCTTACACCAGCTTCCATGACATTGAGTTTCAACCATATATCCCAAGCTTGTCTCATGTCTAGCCATGCAGAGCCATTTTATATATCCTTTGCAGCTTGATTCCCTATTTTTACCGGGAGGGGACTTTCCCTCGAGTGTCGCTATCCTACACATGTATCCTTGCATTGAGCATATGTATGTTCCACTAATTGGAACTAGTTTGTTTGTCCATATGACACTCATCTCCTCCTACTCTGTAAATATAAAGCCATTTTATTCTTTTTCAAGCTTTTTAAATATTTGAAAAAGTCCAAAAAAATAAAAAAACCAAAAAACTGGACAAGGAAAGATGTTATCTTTTGGTAGCTGTCGAGTCATGTCCCCTTTGAACAGAGCACTGTATATCACATCCATTGGTTGGGTTTGTAGTTTGAATTTAAGAGTTGTACTCATTTATCTAAGTTTATCTCCATCGACTGGTTAGGCTTCCAGTCTCGATGGAGCCTCTGTCGATGCCTCCTATGTCACAGAGATGTCCCAGTTTTGTATATCGAGTCTATGTTGCCTTTATTTAAGTCACCATACATCGTTATGCTCTTGTTTGAAGGAATTTGAAACCTAAGTCGACCATTCCTTAGTTATCTTGACTTTGCATGTTGGCCTTTCCTAGTACAGTTACTGGTTCGTGCACTTTATGATCGAGTCCTTCCACATTATATAGCTTTACTGAGTACCTCATGTTGGATGATGGGGAATGCCTTAATGCCCTCCTTCCATCAGATTTCAAGCCATAAACTCCAGATCATTTATTCTGGGATTGGAATCTAGAGTCATTTTTGAATGCCTTCAGACTTGCAGTCATCAATGGCAGGTTCTCTCACCATCGACAGTTTTTGGGAATACATCAATGTCCCCTGATCGATGGATCCTCTCAAGTGTTTGACCTCAACACATTTATTAACACTTGTTAGTTTGCACTCTAGTACCTTGATTCCCATTTTCATTATCAGTGGGTGATCTCACATCTATTAACGGTATACATCAATGACCGGTAATCAAACGATGGACTACTATGTTCGACCTCGACACCTCTATTCACATAGTAGGACATGTACTCGTAGTGGTTTGTGTAGAAGACCTTTTAGATTGGTGGCATCTCTTATAGGCTACCTCCTTGATCGTGCTAGTGTTCATGATATTTCAGCTCTCGTGACTTGATTCCAGTATATGTCAAACATTTCTAGCCATTATGGAGATCATGATCCTTTGTATATCTTCATCATGGAGATTTTGATCTATTTATATCGTACGTGGAGATGACCACTTACATGATATTTTGTATCATGCCTATTCATGGCCATTGTACTCTTATGTATCTGGGACTACTAGATGTATTTGCAGTTATGTGCAGAGTTGTATCATTGTACTATGCTGATTGGGTGGCTGGTCTTCTATTTGGGATCCTTCATCACTCCACTTCTGGGATGGAATTATAATGTATTTCGGCCATCATATGACCACTCTAACCTCACACATTAGGGGGCATCTGTTATAGATGATTTTACCACTCCAGGTGAATAACACTTGTATGGCCTTCCCCTATCCCTCTGTAGACTCTTTAGACCCCTTGGACCATTTTTTGTCCTTTGATGTTTCCTTGACCATCCCCATAAACATGTGAAATTCATATATGCAAATTTTAAACCCCTAATCGCATATATACGTGGGTTTGACCCCTAAAACTGCGTACATCAAGATGTGTGAAAAATCCAAATCCTTTTGGAGTTTTCCTTGACATGGATCCAACTCACTTGACTCCTGGCCTTCCATATGCCTTGAGATCGCTCGAATTTGACCTTTCATTACCCCTTTGAAAAGCTATATAAGGAACTCTTTGGTACATTGAAGGCATATGAGAGAGTTGAGAACAAAGAAACTATAGTCCATTGTTGTCGAAACTTGTGCTTGAGTATGCATCCCTTTGTCCCTTGGAGCACTTTGTGTTCTTCCCAAGCTTTCCTTTTGGTTGTGAGCTTTCTATCGAGAGATGGAGGATTGAGGTGGTGAAGGCCCAAGTGGAGGATTCAGTTTCTCCGATTCGCAGACGTGCCAACAGAGGTTGTATTCATTGTAATCTTTGATTTAATATTAATAGAAATATCTTTTCCTGTCCAATAATGTATGTTTGAAAGAGTATTTTATCCATGGATGATTTCAAATGCTTATACATTGTTGATTATATATGATAGAATAGATCTAAAACCAATATATATAGTATGCTTGTCTTGTTTACTTGTTGTTGAGGAAGTGATTTATCAATTCAAGCTGAAGTTGGAAACTCAATAGGGATCTACTTCAACCGTCCGAAATAAGGTACGAGGTCTGATTATTTAGTGTTAGATATTTAATTTCTTTTACATATTGGAAAGGATTGATTTATGGAGTCAAGTTGTCTATTGTGGTACCCAAAGCCATAGGAATTTCTCTCTGTAACATGGAGTAGGAAAGTGCTAAGTGATTTCCTGAAAGAGAAAGGTGTTGCTGTCAAATGGACAAATCTGGGAAATTGCATGCCTAGAGGTAGCAAGACCATGTAGTCAAATCAGCTATTGTTTGGAAGAGGAGTTACATGCAAGGATGAGGGACGTAAAAAGGGAAGTTTCCTTAAAACCCTATCTTGCTGGTTATAACTACATTTTATAGGTTTTATACATGAAATGTATGAGGATATGCTTTGCATGCATAGGATATTACATACTGGTAAAAACAGTGAGGATTATAAATTTATAATGTACCACTAATGGTAAATATTGCATTGGTGTTGGCATTAGTGAAAAAACCAACGACAACATGGAAATGGCTGAATATGTTGTTGATGTTGACGAATGTGACTAGCAACCCTATGGAGAAAGGGATAAGGCAACAAGTCTAGAATCAAAAGTTGGTGAGCAAATTCTGCAATCTCCTACAAGGAACCAACCAAACTGGTAATGTCAAGGGTGTAAGTAGGACCCATGAAGGTAAGAGTTTAATTATGAAAATTGCGTGAAGTGGTAAAAGCAAGAAGTCTCATACTAGGTGGGTATTTGAATTTTATACTGCATTCATAGAGAAATGTGTCATTCCTGTATTATGTTGTTATGTGCTTAGTAGCCCAAGGAAAGTAATCGCTGATGATCTTGATTATAGTCATGCCTCTAAAGTAGTCATGGTTAGGCCATGCACGGTATGTGTGAATGCATAGTACTCCTAAATCAATGCAGGATAGCATTGAGTGGATATGCATTAAAATATTTTGTAAATCTGGTAGTTATGCATTGAGTGGATGCATATGAAGGGTGTGAGTAACTGATTACATAAGTATGGGTGCAATTGTTGTGATGCATTGCATGAACGCATTGAGATAGTGCATGTGATATTAGGAATAACTAATGGATGAAATGATGAATTGATGACAATTCTAGAACCATTTCAAGAGCTGTAATGAATGCAGGATAATAAGTGCATAAAGAGGATAGTCATGATCAATTGGCTACCAGAAATGCTCTATGGACGGGCTAGGTGGTACAATGATACGCTTGTGATGTAAGGAGTATCTAAACAGTTCATTTAAATTGCATAAATGATGTGACTACACCTTGCAAATGTTAGTATGATAATGATTGCGTGAAGTAAATGAGTTTTGGTAATATTGATATGATTAACAACTAGAAGTATTTGAATTTTATAAATTCTTCAGCAATTGTTGCAGCAATGAAAAGTTATATGCATCAAGACTTACTAAGTGTTTGGCTGACCGAGGTTCAGGTTTCAAGTAGATTGTTTGGGGCATGGCACAGTCAGTAAGACCATGACAAGGATTGGAATCTACCATGTGAAAGAGCCAAACCTTATGAGAAAAGTCTCATGGTTGTGAAAATAGTTGTATGCATAATGGGTTGTTAAAATTGAATTGTGAATTTCGGATTTGAGAAATTGATGACAACTACTAATCATGATTGGCTTGCATAAGATTGTGTCAAGAGAACGTGTTGTAATTGGGTATTCATTTGAGCATAGTGGTGCTACTTAAAAGACACCCACAATTGAGGATCACCTCATTTCCAAGCAAATCAATTTCTGTAGTGAACAAAGTTGCAAATTCTCATTGAATTTAATTTTTAATGTCATTGCTTGGTTATGGAATAATCAAATTGGGATCGTATTATCAAATAATGGTTGACTGTATGGCTATTTGATGAATGTGCCAGGGGTACACACTACAAGAAGATCATGTGTGATGGTCTGCAGGAGCCAAACTTCATGGGAATGTTTTCCCTTATCTTGGAATGGGTTTCGAGGGAAAACTCCATTGGACATTTTGGAAATGTCTCATCTGCACTACATGTTTGGTAAGCAACATGAGTGAGATGGTATATATTATGTCGGTAAGACATGTGTGAATATGAAATGTAAAAAGGAGTTGGGATGGCAAACCGAGGGACTGTCAACTCAGAGAAGGGATCCCCCATTCCTCCTTAATGAAGGAATATTGCCTCGACAAATGGATAAGTGTTGTGTAACCCTTGCCAAGAATATGCATGTCAATTGTTAAATTCAATATGTGGAGCATGTCTTGATTTTATTTCCATTATGGCAGATTGCTTGAGTATGAATAGGTCCTAGATGGCACACATTGGAAAAGGGTGCACACTCTTTCGATGTCGGATCATGGAAGGTTTTTCAATATTGATTACACGCTAGGGAGTGGACGCACTCCTGGTGTCTCAATACTTGATAGAGAATGATATGAAACATGATTACGGTTTTTAGAGTAATAACGCTAATAACTGTGCTTATATTGTTTGTGCTATCAAGCTAAACAGATGTAGTATGGTATTGAACACTGAATGGACAATGGCTTGAGCTTATCCTACCTCCTACTAAAGAACACAAAGAAGGAGACATTCCAGAGGGACTGTCAACTCAGAGGAGTGGTCTCTTGTGTGATATGGGGTAGTGGAATTAGAACTCACTACCAGAAATGAGACCTGGAAATGGTCATTTATTGTTGATATATATATATATATAAGGATGTTGTGAAGCAGTATGCGTGCTGACCTAACATCCAAGTCCATAGGCGATCCCAAGGCTTCCAAAGCGAAGCAGGATCATGTGGACCAATGAGGAAACACACAATACAGATAAGTATTGGGTTATTTTTCAATTCTTCCTTATGAATATGCATGTGTATATGATTTAGTTATGATGTTTTAATCTCTTGTTTAAGAGATAAAAACCAATGAGAATAAACTAAACATGTGAATCTATTCAATGTTTGAATATAGGTATCGCTGGAAGCAAGGACTATGAGAGCATCCTAGGGGTCCATGTGGACATGTGACTGTCTTGAAGAGCTCAGAATGAGCAGTAATGAAAAGGATGCTAGTGAGGCTGTGAAGTTCCTAGCAGCTGAGACAAACCATGTGGGGAGACTCCATGGTTGAGAGGTCTGAACAAGAGGGATTGGTCCAGCATTCACGATGAAGTGAAAGAGGCTGAGAGCATGAACAAGCCACAACGATGGTGTGGGTTCCAGGATGGAACAAAACAAAGAGGGGAAAAACTCTTGCTGCTCTCTCTTTCCTTTTTTATTATATACATATATATACTTATGTGTTGTGAAAACAAAAAATTGTTGAATGAATGTATGACTGAAAATAGAATGTGTGTGTTTGCTTAAAGTAAATTGTGAATGCTGGAATGGTTAATTCCCTACCCAAGAATGGACATGAATGAGCTCATGTGCCTGTTGGGAAGGCATGAAAAATATGAAAGTATCCTTGATGAGACTTGGACTGTCATGCCATTTGGGTAATAAATTGACTAATTTTAATGCCTATATTATGCTTTATCTAACAGAATTTCAATGATGCATGTCACAGGTGAGAAAAGTGAATCCCAGTGTGCACATTGATCATGGCAGTAGACCAAAATCTGCTGGACTTGGCTGGAAGTCTCCTTCAAATGATTGTTAGGACCTAAGAGCATCTTGGAGAGATGCTTAAGATACAGAAAAGGCAAAATGAGATGAACCACTAGATTTTGCAAGACTTTATTGGTTTGCAAAAGGAGGTAAAAAGCCTTCTGGGACCAATCCGTAAAGCAAGGAAAGTGGATCAATGATGGGACATTCATCCAAGCGATCCGTTAAGAAACATTCTAGGCATGAAGACTCAAAGAAATTGAGCAGGTGAAGATGAAGCATCCAGCGAAATGTTGGAAATGTGGAGGACATCATTTACGCCGGGACTGCCCAACGAGGGAACATAAATAGGGCAGTAGCGACAAAGTTCCTTGACTTGGGGAAGATCTGAAAGATGAGAACCAACAGGAGAAGCTTGTGGAATCTGAGGGGCTTGGTCCTGAAAGTTCAAACTAAATAATTGAACATGGGACAGATCTACAAAAATTTTGAAATTTTGATGTGCAAATTGTATATGTATTCCTATGTATTTGAACACCGAGGACGATGTTATTCCAAGGGGGAGGGGATTTTGATATCCCCAGTTTTGACCTCAGTTACATTAAAAGGTACATGATCTATATATTGTAATTAATCGTGGTGAGGAGCTAAAGTCAAAAGCCCCACCATCGATTTGGTTGTGTATGTTTCCGCAATAGAGATCGTTGTCGATGGTATATCGTGCTATCCGACACATTATAGTTTTGGCATCATGTAAATACGCACATCAATTAAAATAAACCTATATCCAGCTGCGACAGTGCAATGTTGAATGCAAAGGGCATGATTCCTAAGGTTAAGTGGGGGGGGGTTGTCTAACCCGTGGGGGTCATTGGGAGTTTTCCATGTGTCGACCACCCATTTAAACCTCTTATGTTTGTTATTTGGGAGCAGTTATGGCTGGGGAGTGGTGGGTGGTAGGACTGCCAGTCTTTTCCCCACGTACATTCCACTAGTGAGCTCACTCTTCCTCACGTGGGGACAGGGAAACGGTCACCACTCTCCCACTCTTCCACCCATGTTTTTGGGTGTTTTGCTCAGTCTCACACAGGGAGATCAGTTACTCTCCTCCCACCGCGAGTCGTTCTGATTATCCTCACACAGAGGGACATTTATGTTTCCTCTCACACCATTAAGTTCTCCATTGTGGTTCTTTTGTCTTGACCATCTCACATGGGCAGGAGTCTCCTCTCTTCACCTTCTCACGCACAGGAAATCGGCATTGTTCTTCCTCACGTAGGGAGCCAGGGAAAGGGGGTTTTGGTCTCACAAATTTCCAGTACATAAGCCATTCAAGTTCAGGGGTTGAGTGTATGTGTGTTACCCTCACGGATTTTGGCCAGCATATCTATTCTCCCTTGTCCAGGATTCAGAATTGGACTTCTCTTCCATTTAGGACTGTGTAATGTTGTCGCCACTTCATTGTTGAGCCAGAGCTATGGTTTTTCCCTTGATTTGGTGGTTTGCTAAGGTTTTCCCTCCATTGTTTGTGGTTTGTTGTGGTTTCCCCATGTTGTGTGTTGCTGCGAATGCAATCATCTTTTGGTTGCTGCTGAGTTGTTTTGGCCACGCTAGGGCCAAGAACAAATCTGAAACATCTTGTTTGACCTGAGATGTGTTCCATTATCATTTGGGTTGTCACCCTGTCATCATTTTATTTTTCACAGAGATGTGAACTGTTTGTTTTACTGCAGTATGCAGTGGTTGGTCTTCAGACTATTGAGAGTAGGATTAGAGGCTGGGTATGCTTGAGAAACCGGTGTTTGGAGCCACTCAGACAGAGGGAGACTATTGGATTTCTTCTCCACAACCCTTGAAGAGTATTGGAAAGGGAATTCAGGGCCTGAGGGACTGTGAAGCAAAGAAAGGACTGATTCCTAGTGTTGGGTGTGTGGATGTCTTAGAAGTCAGGTTAGCTCTTGTGTAGGTGCCATTAGCTCTCCATTGAGACCACCATCTTAGCATTTAGTTGTTTCTAGCTCCTTGACAACTTGATAAACCCTATAGTGTGGGCTTGGCTGATTTGTGTACCTTGGCGATGTGTAAGCCTGCTTTGACCCTTATTCCTTGAGGAATCATGCCCAGCTCGGGGGTGGCAGTGTTTCTGAGAGATTGATGAGCACGTTGGCCTATGGTTGGGTGGAAAGTTGCAACGACGTAGCTAGTTGCGGGACACGTTCTTATCAGATCAGTATTCTTGACTATTTCGTCTCTGCATTTATGTTTACTGATTGATGAGTATGATGAACATGTGGTATGCTTGAATGAATGTATGTTTGCTTTCAATATGTATATGAAGGATTATGCATCTTAGTATGTTTTATGTTTTAAGATTTTTATGTTAGCATTATATTCCTATTCATGTTCATGGGCTATTAGCCCATATGTTTGGTGATAGTAGCGTCCTCTTTGTCGATCCGAGGGCCAGGGATGTTACAGCTGCTTAGACTATGAATCCATTCTTCTTCGTAACTTCATTCCATATATGTTCATATCAAGCATAACATTGGAATTGTAGTGAACAAAGGGAAACATTCTAATAATTAAGTTCCTCTAATTTAGTTTGATATCAACTGAGATTGAAGTAGATAAAGATATATTTTTTCCATTAGTAAATGAACAAAAAATAGAAAAATGAGATAGATGTGTTGTTTTAATTATCAATTCATATTATATATCTCTAGGAAAACTAGGAATTCCTTCATTACTATTTGATTTATATTTATTATGCAAAAAATATTACTGAGCTAACTAATCAAACACATGTATAGAATATATGAAGCAAGAAAAAGAACTGACCTAGTGTTAGTATTTATGCACGTAAAGGAATTCTAGCAACACCTGCATGCTTTCTTTGTCATGGAACAATGTTGAGGATAAATGTTGGTTCAAAATTTGAAATCTACCACCAATGGAAGATGGTCTAGTTGGGCACATAAATAATAATTTGAAGGGGACAAGTTATAAGTCTAATATATAGTTGTTTTTGATGTTGCAATAAAAAGAGAGTTAATTAGTTTATTATCCAAGTAAAAATACAAGTGAATCTATTTGTTCATTTGTGAAAGTATGTAGAGAACATGAAATAGAACAGAACATGGTAATATTTATATGTAATATTTGTACATAACATGAAAGGGTAAGGAGTAACAAGTGACATTGTAAAGAGTCACCTGTATGAATTGAAACAAATAAAGGCTTGGATGTTTGATTTTTTAGTGTGAGGTCGTTTATGGAAATTCCAATTGTTCTTGCATCTGCAAAATGCAAGCTTTATTAAATGATTCCACAACAAAAAAATGAGCAGGTTAATGATAGAAGAAAATTTAAATAAGTTCCTTACCATGGTTCACATGTGATATTTGATAGAGTATGACTTCCAACTTGTAACAAGTCTCCTACAATATCTTTTCAATCCACCCCTTGGACATCAACTTAAATGTGTAACAATGACTCTATGATGAACTTTCTAATTTTGGGAAATTCCCATAAGATCAAACAAAAATTGCTTTGAATAGTGATTGAGAACATATAGACTTGTTTTAAAGCAATCAAAAGTTCCATTTGTTTGACAATTATATATTGGTTTTGCTTTTTATTCTAAGGTGATATGTTTAAAAAGGGTTTTAAGTAGATAATAAAAAAAATTGTTTGACAAGAATAGTACTGAAAAAAAAGAAAAGTACAGTAGACAAGTGTATATTTGATAAAGTAAAAGATGATTTTCATCTTTTTCAACTTTGTGACTTTTAAATACAAATATGATAAATTACTTGGTGAATTGGGGCCTTCCTTATATTAAGCCTAGTAATTTTTCACAATAATTTATGCCTCTAGGAAAATTAACAATTGAAGCAAAGAGACCCCTACACGAGGGTTTGTACATACCTAAGAGAGAGAGATAGGAAAATATCTAGGATAGGTTTAAAAAAATAGAGGAATAGGTACAACGACCAAGATCCAAGAGGGAAACTTTAACCAAGACAGTAAAAGGGAGAAGACAGTTTACAATATTTCTATTTAAACAAGGGTAGGCTGAAAACACACTAAAAATAGAAGTGCCATGCAGAATGATCCTTAAAAATGTAGTGGTAATGACTTTAAGTTAATAGGATACATGAAGGAAGTACCAGGATGAAAGTTTATACATTATTCTTTGCAACCTCCATAATTTTTTGGAACATGTATTAATCTTATAGTTGGATGAATATGTTCGACTGTTTTTTCAATGTTTGTTGGTTATTTCTTAGCTTTATTTGGAGTAGATGTCTTCTTCTCAAGACACTTTCTCATTTAAACAATTGTACCTTCTAAATATTTATTCACTCACTGAAGACTTGGCTTAGGCAGATCCACATTTGGATATGTTGCTTTGACTACAAATCCATCCTTCTTCATAAATTCATTCCAAACATGCTGTACATAATGATGACATGTCAGAGTAATTAATATTGTCATTCTCGTTCATAACTTTGTTCCAAAAATGGTCTACATAGTTAGGACACATGGGAGTTATTAATCTTCTTTGTGAATCCATGAATCTCCATAGTATGCCCATATTCACCCCCTAATGGAGTTATTAATTTTTTGGTATTATTAGCTAAAAAAATTAGGCATAAAAGAAAAAATTTACCCAGTCTTACATCTAAACACACCTTCAACTATTTCAGTCTATTATATAGCCTAATAAAAAACACTACATGGAAAATACTACAACAGAACTTAAAGATAATTTACAGATCCTATACCTACCATTATGTGATGAACAAATTCCTCTTAGTGTAGCAAACCATCCAATCTTAAGGATTTGGCTATATTCCAATTGACCAAATGATATTCTTTTTATTTATTTCAACTCCTTACCATAATAATTTTCTAAGAAGAATTCCAATATGAACCAATATTCCTTTGGGAGCTATAAAACCGAAGCACTGATAAATTGGCAGAGAAGAAAGGACATAATTCAAAAGAGTGATGTGGCCTTCTAGCTTTAACCATGTCGACCCCTTAGCAATGATTCTTTTAATGAAATTTTGGACTAATTTGTTCCAATCCTTTGTGGGAATAATTCCGGTTGAAATCGGAAGTCCCAAGTATTTGAAATAATTCCAAGGGGAGGAAAATGGAAAATCAAGGATGGAAGAGATAACTCTCAAGATAGAATCAGGGCAGTTCCATCCAAAAATCCTACTTTTCTAATTGTCATTTTTTTCTCAAGACACACTAAGATACGAGTCTAAAATAATTTTGAATCTTAGGGAAATAATTTTACAACCCCACCCATCAAAAGGGTATCATATGCAAATTGAGAATGATTGGCGGTGCTGACATTTTTGGCAATCTGGAGACGGACAAGCCTTCTCTTAGAATGCTTGTATTCTAACCTGTGTCTAAAGTTGTTATCCCTTAAAATATAAAGGATGGGGAAATACGGAAGCCTTGGTGAATACCTCTCGAAGCTTGAAAAAATCTAAAAGGGTGTCCATTAACCAAAGGAAACACCTAAGGACATCCAATGCAGGCCTGCACCCAATGAACTAGAATCAAGCAAAATCCAAATTGTTCTAAAACTTGATAAAGAAAAAAACGTGTTGCCTGATCAAATGTGTTGGTCATGTCTAGTTTTATGACCATTCCTTTTTCACCCGTATAGATACTAGAATGAAGATCTTCCTAAACTAAAATGAAATTATCTGGGATTTTCTTCCGAGCATGAACCTTCTTGATTCTCTGTTATAATCTTGGAGAGAAATTTTTTAATGCTGGTAGCAAGGATATTTGGGAGAATTTTGTAAGATCCATTGCACAAATAGATAGGCCTAAATGTGCTAAAATGTTGATGTATTTGTAGCTTCGGAATGTATTCTTCTATGTATCTTATGTATTGTAACCCAATGTTTATTCCAGGATGTATCTATTATGTAATTGAGTCATGTTGTCATGCCCCGATGTTCCAATCGGGAGTTTCTATAATGAGAAAGTCATGTCAAGTCATTGTGGGTAACCCTCCTATTGGTCAAGGGGTAAAGTCCCCATAGTTGTGGGGCCCTTTGGTTATTAGACTATCCTAGTGAACTCTACCCTAGGTGAGTCATTGTAAGTTGGGGAAATAATCCCCACCATTGTGTTACCCTCCTATTGGTTAGAGGAGGAAAAGTCCCCACAAGTGGTGGGGCACTACGATTATTAGACACTCCTAGAGATGTCGGCTCTAGTAAGTAATTGTTAAGTGAAGCTGACATGTTGGACTGCACTTCAAGTGAACAAAAGAATATAAATAGAGAGTGAGCCTCTCTATTTATCTCACTTGCAACACTCACACTCACGCATTGGGGCACATGAGTGAGAGAGGAGAAGCTCTCTTAGTGTGAGAGAGAGAGAATGCTGTTGTCAGGAGATCATCTTACTATTTTATGGTTTTACTGTTTTGGTGCTGATTCTATCTCTAAGGAAGCTGTGGATTTTTATCCTTTATGGTTTCCCCGAGGAAAATTATTTGTGTCTCTTGTCTCTTGTGTTGTGCTTATGTTTTATTGATGTGCTTGTTATACTCTCAGTTAAAAGATCCTAAGATCATAATGCTAGCTTATATGTTGAAAAACTAACATGGTATCAAAGCTAACCTGAGAAGAAGACATTGTGCAGCTACAGAAGCTAGGGCTTATTAATTTTTGGGTCTCTCTCCACAATCCATCATAAAAAGTATGCTAGACTGACTCTCCATTGAAGGGTGCATCTTTCTGTCGAAGCGAAATTCGATTCCGAGCATTTTCAGTTTTCGATGCAAAAATTAGGGCTTTCTACAGAAGAGGAATTTTTGAGTGAGCCTAGAATAATATTGTTCTCCTCATTAAAACTGAAGTTTAGAGACCTGGATCAATAAATTTGGTTGGGTGAAACTCCGGGAAAGTCAAACCCTAGTTTGACCCCGAGCTAGAAAAACCCTAAATACTAAAACTGCTAAGTTTTGGTACATTCGCTATATCCAGATATTGGAGAGGGATCAGTAGCTGAAAATAGCAGGTCCCGAAGCTAAAATCCTTATTTACACTTTATCTAAAATTCAGCCTCAGATTTGCTATATTCTGGAAGATATGATCCCTCCAAGTTAATGTTCCAGCCTCTTCCAGAATTCATCCATAAACAAGACACCTGGGGAGAACTGCAATATCTTGGGATAAAAAGGTCTAAATGGAATTCCTGAAAATGTTCCAGAAAGGGCACATAATTTAATTTTAGTGGTCCAAATATCAGACTCATAAGATGAACTAGTGACACGTGGAAGTCCATACAACTGCGCTGTTCTAAACAGTCCTGTAATAGATCACCAAAGGGAAAATGCTCATAAATCCCAATTGGTGAAATAAATTCTGATAAAACCTATGGTGTTGGATCAGGGACATGTGAGGTTACCACATTGAGAAATTTCAGAAACAAAGGAGCATTAATTTTAGAGATACGATAGAAACAGTAACATGAATTTTCACAGAAGAAAGTGGAAAACTAGGGCTTCCTGTTCTAGGAGCTTCCCTCCACTTTTTTCAGAAAAGGAGTACATTGGACAGCTCCATTTGAAGAGGTCTATATATATATCTAATCAGATATGAAATATTTAAAGTTTTGAAAATTAGGGTTTCTGTGACAAACCCTAGATCAGCCAGCTCTGGAACCAAGACGGACACCTCAAATTGGTAAGATCTAATCCTTTGCTATTTTCATTTGAGGTTCTCATTTCAAAGTGATCTATCACATCAGCTTGATGATAAGCTTGGTTAAGTTGAAAACTTCCAAGCATGTAAGTACATGATCTCTCTAAAGAAAATGGATTGGACACCTACATGAGTATAGAGGTTCCAGTTCCAGAGGGAGATGAGGCTAGAAGCCTTACACAAGAAGAACTTGGTTAAGGCCAAGAAGATCATTACTGATTCAGTCACGAATCAACTTGTACTACAAGTGTCTTCCTTCAAGACATCAAAGATGTTTGATTCCTTGACCAAGCTATTTGAAGGGAAGAACATAAATCAGAATATGACCTTAATAAACCAGTTGAAGAATGTGAAGATCCAGAATGCAGAGACCATGCAGTCATAAGGGTCTCTCAAATCAATGAACAACTTGAAGCGGTGAAAGAAGAAGTGAAGAATGCAGAAGTGGTGATGGCCACCTTGAATGGTCTCCTAGGATCATGGGATTCATTCATTTGAGGAATGTATGCTAGAAGGAAGTGATTACTTTCAATAGAATCTGGGAAGAAGAAGAAGCTCGACTCATAAGAAGAGAAGAGAAGATGGGAGCAATTGAAGATCAAGCTCTGACCATCCAAAGAAGATCCCTCTATCGATGAGGAATATGAAGATCTCAACTCTTGAAGAAATTCTTATCCAGCTTAACATTTGGATAAGAAACGATGATATTATGAATGAAGAAGACGATGAAGCTGAAGACTCAAGAAGGTATATACCCACTAAACAAATAAAGATAAGTATTCAATTGTCATTTCATGATATGATTTTTTATGCATTTGTTTATATTCAGTTGATGTATTATGCATGATAGGATGTTTGCATTAATGACAGTATACTACTAATATGCATGTGATGGGTAAGTAGCTCCTGGTGCTATACAACTCTCCATTGCTACTTATCTAGAATGAAACCTCTTTGTTGACATATTGGATTAGTGCACAATCTCAATGTTGTCCTGGTAGAGATGGAAGGCATCTAGAAAAGTTTCGTGAGATATGGATGAATGTTGTATTAGTTAAAGTAGTTGCATGATCATAAGAACTTGCCAGTATAAATATTCCTTATGAAATGTTTCTAACCATACAAATGCATTTGACTTGTAGGAAAGATCACATACATAATCGCCTACAAGAAAAGAAGAATGAAGACTTGTTCCGAAGAACAACTGACGACATTTAAAAATGAAGAATAATATGATTAATATAGCGACATCATTGATACAAAACCTTCCAGCCATGAAGAAGTAACCAAGAAGAAATGTAAGACTAGTCCAAGAAGAATGATGTCTAGGATGCAGTATCAATACGTGAAGGGAAGTTCATAGTTCCATCATGCAGTAGATGGAAACATTGTGAGATGCAATACATAGACTATGAAGAGACATTTGCAGCCACTGGAAGTGAAGTCACATGACATGCATAATCATGAAAGAAGGCCTTGTACAAGTTCAGAAAACACCCATGGGATAACACATACATGATGAGCTTAATGAATATCTTAAACTTTACTACAAGGTTGATAAAGGATGACAAGCTCACAGATGGCTGTGAGAAGAACTTTTGAAAAAGTTTAAAATAGAGGATCTTGGTATCAAATGATCCTAGATGGATACTACTTGTCACTCCAGTAAAGAATTTTTCAGTGCATAGAGTATGAAAGACAGAGGGAGTATGATGCTCTGCTTCAGAGGAAGTGACTACAGAAGATCTTGAGGTTCAACATGGTACGACAGGATTATTACTGATGACTCTAGGATTTACCAATAGTAAATCAGATTCCAACCTTTACTACAAGGTTGAGGACGGAAACCCAGTGATGCTTCTACTATATGTAGATGATCTATTTGGTATGAATGGGTTGATTGCTGATATGAAGAGAAAGCTTGCTGCTGAGTTCGAAATGAAGGACTTGGGGATGATGCATTACTTTCTAGGTATGGAGGTGTGGAAAAGTACATATGGAATCTTCCTTAGATAAGGGAAGTATGCAGTAGAGATCTTGAAGATGTTTGGGATGATGGACTGCAAGGCTATGGTCACACCTATGGCATCGAACTTGAAGCTATTAAGCGATGCTTCATCAGAGACGGTTGATGCTACGATGTATCGTCAGATGATTGGGTCATTGATGTACCTGATGAACATGAGACCAGACATTTGATTTTCTATGAACACCTTAAGCCAGTTCTTGTCATATCCAACACATGTTCACTTGATTGCTGCAAAGCATATTCTGAGGTACCTAAAGGGTGCAGTTGATTATGGGCTCAAGTACGATGCGAATCAAAAGATTAACCTAGAGGGTTATGTTGATTCAGATTGGGCAGGCAGTGCCATTGATAGGAAGAGCACTTCAGGTTATTGCTTCAGTATGGGATCAGGTGTGATCTCTTGGTTTAGTAGGAAGCAATCCTGTGTGGCACTGAGTACAACTGAAGCAGAGTATGTCGCAGCTTGTTCAGCTAGTTGTGAGGCAGTATGGATGTGGAAGCTACTGTCTGATATATTTGATCTCTAGTTGGATGCTACTTGTATACATTGTGACAACTAGAGTTGTGTGAAGCTGTCAGAGAATCCAGTGTTTCATGACAAGTCAAAGCATATCGAGATCAAGTATCACTATATTAGGGATATGGTGCAGAGGGGAGCAGTGAAGCTCCAATATGTTGTGATGGAGGAATAGATGTCTGATGTATTGACGAAGCCATTGGGTAGGATGAAGTTTGAGTACTTCAGGGAGAAGCTTGGTGTTCTCCAGATCGAGGTTTCCTCCAAGAGAAAGTGATGAGACCCATAGCCATTCTGACATGGTGAGAGGATTGGCTCCTTCCATGGTCAGATATAAGGGCTGAGCCATTCTGTCATGGTGAGAGGATTGGTTCCTTCCATGTCAAATATGAGTGCTGGCCATTTTGTCGAGTAGGAAAGATGTAAGGGAAACTGCCATTCAAGAGAATGGAGGCACCTGGTCAGTTACCAGGAAAACTCAGTCTAGGACTGAGAAGCCATTCTAATGTGACAAAGGGATGTGTTCCCACTTGATAATATGTAAGGGCTGAACCATTATGTCATGGCTAAAGGATTAAGTTCCTCCCATGTCAGATGTGAGTGTTGGCCATTCCAATGAGCAGGTTGAATGTAAGAGCAACTGCCATTCTCTAGGAGAATGGAGGCACCTGGTCAGTTACCAGGTAGCTCAGTCAAGGACTGGGGGCCATTCTGATATGATTGCTGGGATGTGTTCCCTCATGATTAGATATGAGTACATATCCCTTCCATCAGTAATGGGATGTGTTCCCTCACTAGGTGGATGTAAGTGCAGAGCCCTTCGATCAGTAATGGGATGTGTTCCCTCATTGGGTGGATGTAAGTGCAGATCCCTTCCACCAGTAATGGGATGTGTTCCCTCACTGGGTGGATGTAAGTGCAGAGCCCTTCCACCAGTAATGGGATGTGTTCCCTCACTGGGTGGATGTAAGTGCAGAGCCCTTCCATCAGTAATGGGATGTGTTCCCTCACTGGGTGGATGTAAGTGCAGAGCCCTTCCATCAGTAATGGGATATGTTCCCTCACTAGGTGGATGTAAGTGTAGAGCCCTTTCATCAGTAATGGGATGTGTTCCCTCACTGGGTGGATGTAAGTGCATAGCCCTTCCATCAGTAATGGGATGTGTTCCCTCACTGGGTGGATGTAAGTTTTGAGCCCTTCCATCAGTAATGGGATGTGTTCCCTCACTAGGTGGATATAAGTGCTGGGCCTTTCTGATATGATTATAGGATTGGTTCCTACATGATCTGATGTGAGTGTTGGGTGTGCCTTTCTGACGAGCATGTCAAATGTAAGTGTTGGGAAAAGACCTACATGATGGCTAGGCCTACAACCAGCATGAAAAAGGGATGGATCTGTAGAACTTCCTATGATGAGAAAAATCATGAGATAGCACCAGTGATGATCCATATCGAGTGATGACCAAGATCTAGTGATGATATCCAGTGATGATTGAGATCCAATGATGATAGCTAGCGATGATCCAGATCGAATGATGAGCGAGATCCAGTGATGATCCAGATCCAATGACGATGTCCCATGATGATACAGATTGAGAGATGATCCAGATTCAAAGGATGAAGATGACTTGAAGATGAAGATGACAAGAACTCAATGATGATCTAGATGATACAGAGAAGAAGACTTGTGCTAATAAATTGTGTCGAGAGAATACCTTCCTAGTTAAGAGGGAGTGTTGATGTATTTGTAACTTCAGAATGTATTCTTCTATGTATCTTATGTATTGTAACCCAGTGTTTCGATCGGGAGTTTCTATAATGAGAAAGTCATGTCAAGTCATTGTGGGTAACCCTCCTATTGGTCAAGGGTTAAAGTCCCCATAGTTATGGTGCCCTTGGGTTATTAGACTATCCTAGTGAAGTCGACCCTGGGTGAGTCATTGTAAGCCAGGGCAATAGTCCCCACCATTGTGTTACCCTCCTATTGGTCAGAGGATGCAAAGTCCCCACAAGTGGTGGGGCACTAGGGTTATTAGACACTCCTAGAGATGTCGGCTCTAGTAAGTAATTGTTAAGTGAGGCCGACATGTTGGACTACACTGCAAGTGAACAAAAGAATATAAATAAAGAGTGAGCCTCTCTATTTATCTCACTTGCAACACTCACACTCACTCATTGGGGTGCATGAGTGAGAGAGGAGAAGCTCTCTTAGTGTGAGAGAGAGAGAATGCTGCTATCAGGAGATCATCTTACTATTTTCTAGTTTTACTGTTTTGGTGCTGATTCTATCTCTGAGGAAGTTGCGGGGTTTTCTCCTTTATGGTTTCCTCGAGGAAAATTCTTTGTGTCTCTTGTCTCTTGTGTTGTGCTTATGTTTTATTGTTGTGATTGTTATACTCTCAGTTAAAAGATCCTAAGATCATAATGCTAGCTTATATGTTGAAAAACTAACATAAAAGAGTTTGGGTTTACCTCTTTAGGGAAGAGAGCCAAACACGTGGTGTTCATTCCTCCTCCTATATTTTCCTTTTTATTTGACTAGTTCAACATTTGACAAAGATCAAATTTGATTGTGTCCCAGTAGGATTGATAGAAATGAACATTGAAACCATCTAGTCCAAATGCTTTATTGGGTTCTACGCTCCATATAGTATTAAATACCTCTTCTTCTAAAATTTCTCGGCATAGAGTAGTGTTCTCTTCCTTTATGACCAACTTTGGAATTGATTGAAGCAAATTTCTTGTTGTGTCTTCATCCATATTTCCTTCCTTAGAGTATAGAACTTTGAACTGATCTGTGGATGCCTTTTCTTATTTCAGAAAAGGTTTTTAAGGTGTATCCATTATCATTAGTTATTTCCTTAACCTGATTGTGATGCAAGCGAGCTCGATCTTGATTGTGGAAATACTTAGTGTTATTGTCCCTAGATCAGAGTTCTAGAATTAAGTTGCAATTGATCCTCTTCATTATGGATAATGATGCTCAGATCTGATTTGAGTGATTTTTCTTATTGAAAAAGATGTTGAGTAACTTATTCTTTCTCATGTATTTCCTGTGATTTCTGCATTTAAACAATGACCTCACCTTTTTTTATATTCTGGAGGTTTAGAATTGAGTTTGACCCATTCCTTGATAGAAATATTGAGCAGTCGTATCTTTGACTCCCACACATAGGAGAGAGAATCATAATTGTAAGAATACCATGATTTTGAGATAATACCGAAAACTTCTTATTGTTGGAGCCATTACAAGGTAAATCAAATGCCATAGGATTGTAATTTTCCATAAATCTGAATAAAAGAGTAATGGGACAATGGTATGACTCACTGTAAGGAAGAATTGTAGAGGAGGATTTCATTTCTTGAAAGAGAATATCACTGTTTATTAGAAATTGATCTAGTATTGCAACAATGTAATTTTTTCCAATCCTTTTATCAGTCCATGTGTATCTCCCTTTTACTAGTTTGGCATTGAAGAGATCCCAATCAAAAATAATATCCTCCATGTTCTCTTAGAAAGGGTCTCTGAATTTAGTTTCTTCCCTTTTTATTGAATAATTATTAGTGGTGTTGAAGTCCCCACATATAATATATCCTCTTAACTTCACTTCTGAGAGAGAAAACAAAAACTACATATTTTCTCCATAAATTATGAAAGCATAAGCATTATGACAATAACTATTTTCCCACCATCTAATTGTCTGAATTTTTCAATAATGAATTATTGCTTTTCTTATGAATCTATAAGTATTAATCATGAGGGAATCCATAAGGTGCAAATCCCTCTAGAGGATCCCCTTGAAATAGTGGTTGTTCCTTGACTACTTTTCCAAAAAAATTATCTGAGATCCAACATTGGTTGTTTCACCAATTTTTTCTCTTGGACACAAAGGTCATAGGGATTTTGTGTGAGTTTCACCCTCAAATTCATTATAATTCAGGAGACATGATTCCTCCAAAACAAGGTTGCAACCTTTTTCAGAATTCATTATTAAACATGTGACCTAGGGAGAATTGTTATATTTCGGGATAGTAAGATCCAAATCGAATTTAGTAAGATGTTTCAGATAGGGATCTGAATTTAGTTTCTATGGTGACAATTTCATACCCCAAAGATGAAACAATGACACGTGGTAGTGCATACAAGTTCACTATATTGAACCAGTCCACGAACAAGTCACCTTGGGAAACTTAGATATTCCTCTAACCCATGGGGTTGGAAATTGGACATATTAGACTATATCAAGACTAAGCTTCAGACCTTGAGGAGCAGGAATTTTAGAGATACATAAGAATCAAGATCAAGCAATTATGTAGAAGAAATTGAAGAAACTAGGGATTCATGTTCTAGGCATTTCCCTCCACAGATTAGTTGAAAAAGGAGGACCATCCAACTTGGCATAGGAGGGATCATATATATATGGATAGAGTTTCTAATTCTATGGATTTTCAATTTTTGACCTAGCACTACTACCAAGAAAATTAGGGCATCAAATATTTTCCAATATTGTCCACAATTTTGGGAATAGGAGTATGCTCCTCAACTCTCCTTGAGGAGGCACATCCTTTTATACAATCATATCTTAAAGTCACTTAATTTGAAATATTAGTGTTTATCTTTCAAACCCTAGGTCCTACACAAGCATTCTTTTAGAAAAGCATTGAAGCAAGCATCCAGTTGAAGCACTCTCATTGGTAAGTTACATTCTCTCTATTTCCATTTGAGGTTCTCATTTTTATCATGATGAAAAATAATACCAACCTTAAGGACAATATTGAAGGAGTCAAGAAATTATGTTCATGGAAGTATATATTGCTTCTCATATAGAATAAAATGAGTTGGAATACTATGTCAAAAGAGAAGCTGCAGATCTAGAGGTAGATGAAGACAAAGCAAAGAACAAGAAGAACTTGGTCAAATCCAAGAGAATTAGTTTTATCTCCATCAAAGACCATTTCATCTCACATGTATCCTCTTTTAATACTCCCGATTTATATGAAGAAAATAACATTAACATGAAGATGAACTTGAAGACTCAACTCAATAGTGTGAAGATGTAGATGTCAGAAAGCATTCAATCTTACCTCACAAGGGTCTCCTAGTTCAAGGAACAACTAGAAGGTATTGGAGACAATGTTGAAGAAACAAAAGTATAGATGACTACATTGAATGGTCTCCCAAGATCATGGGAATCATCTATTCAAGGATTTTTTTTGATAAGGAATATCACCTATCGAGGAATGCGCACAAGAAGAAAATTTATTGATAACAAAATAATAAGAGATGGTGATGATGACAATCAACCCTAACAATTCATACCACTGAATATGATGAACCAAGGGAGGATTCCTCAAGTGATGAGGAATATGTACTTTTATCCAGAAGGATTCAGTACATGTTGAAGAAGAAACCTCTTATCCATCTAAAAATTGGATAAGAAGGGATGCAATTGTGATTGATGAAGAAGAGGGGACTTGCTCAACATTGTTGATCATGAGTAAGACAATCACGGGTTCTCAAAATCAGATTATGGATAAAAACACACTGTTAGAGACTCTAGTTATCCTTTCAAGGATACAAATATCAAGAAGGAGTTACCAAACAAACAAAGATAAGTTTTTAAATTGTGATTTCCTATATCTCGAGTTACTTAAATGATATTGTTCAGTTGTGTATGTTCCTATATTTAGAAAATGTATTATGCATGTTAGAGTGTTTGCATTTAGTATACTACTAATATGCATGGAATGGGTACATAGCCTATGGTGCTATACAACATTCCATTTCTACTTATCTATAATGAAACCTCTTTGCTAACATATTGGGTGTGGTGAACACTCTTAATAATGTTCTAGTAGAGATGGAAGGCATCTAGAAATTTACCGTATGGATGAATGTTTCATTGACTAAAATAGTTGCATGACTATGTGACATATATGTATTTATGCATTATAATTTTTCAGTATTAATATGTTTTGGAATTTATGAAATTTTTCTAATCATGCAACTGAATTTGACCTGTAGGAAAGATCATGTGCAAGAGGAGAATGATGAGTCTTGTTATGAAGAATAATTGATGACGTTTCATCCATAGCACTCGAAGAATATTTACTTAGATAAATCACATGAAGAAGAACCTGAAGCTCCCATATTCAGAGGCATAAAAGGGTACTTTAGAAGAACATGATGACCATGAGATGACCAATCCATAGATACCTATAGATCCACCTTGAGAGGTGAACACATACAAGACAATATCAACTTGTACACAAGAAAAGAAATCCAAGATGTAGAGAGATCTTTTTAACTATAAAGAAGCCTCCGAGAAGAAATAATGGAAGGATGCTATAATCTAGAAGATTAAGCATGCAATAGATGGAAACATTAATAGATATAAAGCAAGTTTCATGGTTTCTCTCAGAAAGAGGGATTCAATTATGGAGAGACGTGCTCCATTGAATAGATACACTTCTCCAGTGAAGTAGAAGTGCATATCGAGCAGAGTACCACATGTGCATAGAAGGCTTTGTATAAGCTCAGAAGGCACCCATGGAAGACACATACAGTTACTTGAGGATCACCTAGAGTGATGGAGATCTCAAACTTTGATACAAGGTTGAATATGGAATCCTATAGAGGACGAGAAGCTCATAAATGTGTGTAAGAGGAACTTTCAAAGAATTTCAAGATGGAGGATATTGGTATCCAATGACCTTGAGAAATTACATAGATGGATACACAGAATATTAGCAAACAGAGGAGGATACCTATCACTCCAACGTAGAATGTCCCGATGTTGTTGGAGGAAATAGTTGGCTAGCCGACTAATTAGAGATTGGGTCGACCTCATAGATCGTTTCGGTTGACTGAATCAACAAGTAGTTAATTTTAATTGTTTTTTAATCATATATATAGGTTGTTGAGCCAAATACGAACTAGGTTTGGTTTCATGTATGAACCTACATGTGTTATTGTGTAATATAAGTTTTTATTCAACCTACTATCCTTGTCTCTTGTCTCTGTTATGATTATATGATTCTTTAACCATATTATTGGTAACTTAGTGATCTAAGCGATTACAACATTGATTCTTTTGTCGATAGTACACGTACGGTGCCTCAATTTTTGAAGAAAATACTGGATGAAAAATATGGTAGAAATTAAGGACCAAGAGTTTCCTCATAAACTAATAAGAGGTGGATGAACGAATCTATCGGAGTGGTTTGAAAAAATTACAGATGAGTTTTGTGAAGAACGCACTGTGGAAGAGAAAGTCTCTATTGAGAGCATCGAGAAGAGGTTCTATAATGATTTCACTGAGCAATTTCTTTGCTCACTACCGACTCTTTTGTTTAAGTTCCTAATCGATAGGTGAGTAGGACACATTGTTGAACCTCATCCATCACCAATCAAACCGCCATCAAATACTAACTAGGTGGAGAAGAAGAAAGTGTGGGAGAAGTTTATTGCAGAAAGGGAGTGGGAATAATTCTTGAGAAAATAGACAAAACTATTCGGTCTTACTAAAGCGTCAGGTAGGATATGGGGGGGTAGCTGGTAATGTGTTCGGTATATTAGAAGGATTCTAGTTGACTATGGAAGGAACCTCCAGCAATGAAAATTTGGGCCAAGAAAAAAATAATTCGGACAATGACTCACAAAAGCACTTTGGATTTACAGAAAATAGAAAGAGATAAGAGGAAAAAGAGAAGGGAGGAATTAAGAGATCATGTCATCATGCTCCAGAGAAGAATGGCCACCAGGGTGACAGCACATGAATAAAATCCTCTACAGTCGGGTCATGACCAATAGGAAGGGGGTGTATATGATGAAGAAGTATCACTAATGGAGGAATATTTGTGGATAGAGCAGTGAGAAGCTCTCCATCTTGAGATACCCCAAGAGGTAATACCTCTATCTTCGATAAATTAAAACTTGAGTGTCTGAGTGTAGGACATTGTCGAGGAGGACCTAAGGCTACGAGCTGGTGAGTTCGGTGTATGGAGTCATCTAGGAGACAAAGGAAATGATGTCGAACATCTGGTAATTCCTCGACCTAGGGAAGGAAACTGGGTCACATTCCAATCATACCCATCTAATCGAAGTATCCCCCTACTCTACCTAGGACATGAAGGAGCACCCCCCCTACAAAACACAGCTTTAGAGAGCACAAAGCAGTCGAATTCACAGGGAAGAATATCTGAGCTACAACAATTGGCTTGGACATTGACAGAAGATGTTGAACTAGTCTGATAACTTGTCGAGGATGAACCAACAAACAAACATTCTGAATTGAATGAGAGTTTCGTCAAAAACAGCTATGAACAACAAGAGTTGCGGAGAATATCCCACCAACCCTGCCAACCCCACCACCACCACCCGAAGGAGACATTGAAACCAATGATATGAGGCACGGCGCAACACACATCCCCCTCTATGAGGGCGGTGAGGATCCCAGATGACATTGGTTTTTCTGTGAATCGACATGGGATGCAAGCACAGTAAAAAGTGAAGACAGATAGATGGCACAATTCATCGGTGCCTTGTGGAAGTAAGCACTGACTTGGTATATGACATATACCGAGAAAGCACCCAATGCAAGAAAATAAGATATCAAGAAATAGTTCTTATCCTTCTTCAAAACACTAGATGCAAAGCATCTAGCGGAAAAAAATTTAAAAATGACATTTCATAAACCTACAGAGACTGTCCGAGATTACGACAAGAGATGGAAGGACCTACTAATCCAACTACATTATAATATAGATGAACAACTATGAATCCAATGGTTTCTTTCAGGACTTTCACAGAAGATCCGAAGAAATATTATTCTGGACACATTCAAAACATATGAAGAATCACTCACGAAAGCATTGCAGGTCGAGATGGAATATGACTACGTAGCACACCCTGTGTACAATCGTATAGAAGAACAGTTGGAAATAATGAAAAAATCATTAAGCGAACTTAACCTCAAAGGAAAATATATCTGGTGTACGAAATGCTCAACAGTCGATCATAACAAAGACAATTGTCGACAAGACATCAACCGACAAGATGTCCACTTTGTTCAAACAAAATGCTTCTGCGACATCTACCAAGAAAATGGGCTACACGCAAAAAAATATTGTTTGTTTAAAATGAAGAATGGAAAATCCTCTTGGTTGGTAATTTGTGAAGTTAAGATTCATGCAAAGCTGATTATCACTTGAACCTGAAGAATGGAAAAAACTATCATGTGGTTTATCAAACGAATGTTGTTGCAGAGAACAATAATAATAATGAACAAAATGAGAAAAGTAACTAGAAATATGAAGGTTGGAGATATGAGCACTAGTACGACAATAATCATTGTGGGGGGTTTGCTGGTCGAGGCCGATCCACTGGAAGTTGGGACAACATACCATGATGACCAATCGAGTGTTTCACATGTTATCGTGAAGGTCATAGATATGCATATTGTCCATACAAATGTTGGACCAACCTAAAATTTTGTACCAGTTGTGGTGTGGGAAATCACTCCTTAGAGGATTGTCCCACCATGCTCAAAAAAATAAAATGCTAATGTCTTGTCGTGTGTTCAAAAGTGTGATATAATTCATACAAATAATTTACATGTAGTCACTAGACAAGGAACAAAAAATGGCAATGATCATCCAAGAATAAGTAAAATCAAAATCAAGGATGGTTACCCTAATCCCACAAAGAAAAAACAATTATATAATGATGCATCAAACATGTTTCAATAATTCACTAGACAAGAATTAATTGAGGATAGTCGATAGAATATATTGCAAGAACTACTTAACTTCATACATAATGATAAATCAGTAGCACAATTTATTGATCTGTTATACAATATTAAGAACATAATGGGTATGGATAAACAAACATAGAATATATGCAGCCTAAATAAAAAAGATAAGAGTAATGATGACCCACTTTTCCACCTAGAAATAGAAGGATATCACATTCGACAAGTTGTTCTTGATTTCAAATCACAAGTGAATATTATGACGTGAGATACACGGGAGCAACTGGAAAGCCATCGACTTAACAAATCAGGAATATACCTAAAGTTAGAATACCAAGGACTTATCGAACCTATAGGGGCATGGATAATGTTGACGCGACCATAAAAGGAATTAGCACAAAAGTCGATTTTGAAATTACAGAAACTAAGGAAGGATCCAACTCCTTCCCATCCTTGGTGGGATGGCCATGGGGTAGAAAATTAGATCCTCGATTTCATTGGTTAAAGAATGGATAAAGCTTAAAGAAAATAGGAAGAAAGCAATCGTCCCTATTCATCCTTCACAAGTTGAACCATGGAACGAACCCATAGATGAAGAGGTCAATGTCCGACAACTTTATGAAATCCAGAATGATGAAGATTTTACCGAGCCAAGTATTTATGGATAACTTCATTTGGGGAATCAAGACTCAGTCGGTTATAATTCAAATGCAGAATTATATGATTGGGAGATGGAAAATTATGAAACTCAAGCAATACAATGTTGGACCATCCAGGCCATCTCAAAAAAACTGACACACCAATGTTTCTCTGTGTCCATCGTAACAAAGATATTCGAAAGACAAATTAGGGAATACCCTTCTCTAGCATCAATTCAAATAGAAAATAAACAGTCTCTTCGGTATAAAGAAAGAAAGTCACCAGTCCTCCATATAGAACAAGTTTCAAAAAATCTAAGTGAGCATGGTTGACTACAAATCCTGTTCGAAAATTTTACAAGTCAAGTTGCTCGATGGTGGGATACCCATCAATCGAGGCTACAAACATGGACAACAACTTCGACATACTTCGTCAAAAGATTCGACTGGAGGAAGCTAACTAAATCAGCACAAATACATGTCTTCACACAAGGGAAATATCCCTAAAAGCATATAAATATATGTCAAAGAGAATGGAGAATACTTGGTTACAAAGATGAATGCATATGGCCACACCTATTTTCATCCACATTGGATGATTTACCAAGTAAGTGGTATAAGATGGAAGAAGCACGAGGAAAAACGTTCATATGGAACGAGCTAAAGGAAAACTTTACCAAGGACTTTAAATTCATACGAGAAGATGACAAACTCGTTGAAGCAACGAAAAAAATAAAAACATTCATACAACCGATTGTTAATCATACTTTGACACAAAATCATAACCGGCCGAAAGCATCATGTAATAACATTTGGTCTAATATAATACCACAGTCAACAAGACTTCGACTAGAAAATGAGCATACACATGGAAAAATATTTTAGTGGAAATATGATCATCTAGAAACAGTAAAACTAATTAGAACAATATTCAAATCCGAATCAACCAACAAAGAAGATACCGACCAGACGATAGCAGCAGACTTCCCAGCATCATTTTCTCAGTTCAAGGAGGGAAGTCGACAAATCAATGAAATCAAGACGATAGAATGAATGGACACAAAGGTCAAAACCAAAGAGATCGACATATCTAAGGACAACAAACCAAAAATGGCGAGAATAGGTGACTACTGGAATGAAGAACAAACATTAGAAATAGTTAATCTATTGAAAGAATTTCAGGATCTCTTTTCCTGAGACTATAAATATCTTAAAAGGTTAGTACAGGAAATGGGTGAAATGAATATTGATATCAAACCTGACATAAGACCTGTCAATAAAAGACCTTACAAAATGGCTCACAAATAAAAGGAAATAGTGAAAAGAGAGATCGACAATATGTTAGCAGCTGGGATCATCTACCCAATCGACCAGTCGGAATGGGCAAGCCAAATGGTCATTCAACCAAAAAAGCATGACTTGAAAAAACTAAGAATCTGTGTTGATTTTCGGGAGATGAATAAATTCACTTTAACAGATCCATTTCCAACACCATTTGCAGATGAAATCATAAATGAAGTCAAAGGACACAAGTGCTACTCATTTACAGATGGATTTTTAGGATACAATCAAGTCCCGATTGCCAAGGAAGATAAAAAAAAGACAACATTCATCTGTGAATTCGGTTCATTCGCTTACAAAGTTATGCCATTCAGTCTTAAGAATGCACCAGCTATATTCTCAAGAATAGTATTCAAATCATTTCAACAATACATATATAAAACAATGGATGTGTATTTCGATGAATGGACAATTTATTCCATGTTGAAAGATCATTGCAAATGGTTAATACTAATGCTAGAACGCTGCTGACAAACCATCTATCCCTCAACATAAAGAAATGCATATTTTTGACCCCTATAGGAATTCTATTGGGACATATTGTATGCAAAGAGGGCATCAAATTTGACTTCGCAAAAACAAAAATCATTCTTGACTTGAAACCTCCAATGAATCCAAAACAAGTCAAAGTGTTATTAGGGCATATGGGCTATTACAGAAAATTCATTCATCACTATTCAAATATGACCTACCCCTTAGAAGAACTATTAAAAGAAGATCAAGAGTTCGAATGGACTGAATAATGTGATGCATCCTTCGACACTCTAAAAAGAAAATTAGTAGAAGAACATATTCGTAAGTTTCCAAATTGGTCAGTCAAATTTCACGTACACATTGACGCATCAAGCATAGCAATAGGTGCAATATTAACACAACCAGAAGACGATGGGATGGACTACCCAATCGTGTCTAGTAGCATAAAATTAAATAAATCAGAATGCAATTATTCTACAACTCAAATGGAAGCATTAGGGATGGTCTTTGCACTCCAAAAATATCAAGATTACCTATTAGATAACCCCTTTATATTTTACACTAATCACCAAGCACTGAAATATCTAGTAAACAAACCTTTTCAACATGGAATAATCTGTCATTAGTTGTTATTATTCCAAGAATTCAAGTTTGAAGTTGTAGTTCAACTGGGAAGGCTAAATGTCGGACCCAACCACTTGTCAAGAATCGACACGGGGGAGGAATCGACAAGAGTCAAAGACGATATTCGAGACGCACATATGTTTTGAATAGAAGTTTTACCTACAGAACTAGAAGAAATAGCTCAATGTTTAGATAATGGTCAAGCACCTGAAGGTATGTGCACTAAAAAGGAAAAAAATTATAGCAATGAAAGCTACACCATATAGTCTAATTAATGAATTATTATATAAAATGGGCTTAGATGAAGTACTTCGTTGGTGTGTTTTAGAGAATGAAAGAGAAAGAATAATGCATGAAGCACACTACGGCTTTTCTAGAGGACATTTATAGACAGGTACAATTGCTAAGAAGATCCAACAGTCGGGACTATGGTGGCCGACATTATACAAAGACTGTCAAAAGTTTGTCAATAAATGTGATCATTGTCAATGTTTAGGTCGAACTTTACCTAGTACTAAGATGCCATTAATATTGGTAAATCCAAGTTTAACATTTGAAATTTGGGCTATCAAATTTATAGGACCATTTCCAGTTCCAGTAAGAAGGACAAGTGCATGCTACATCATAATAGCAGTGGAGCATGTTACTATATCGACATAGGCAGAACCTGTCGAAACCTGTTCTAGTGAAGTAGCTACCAAATTCATATATGAAAATGTAATTAATATATTTGGGTTTCCATTGAATCTAATCAGTGACCAAGAATCACATTTTATCAACATAACCATTGCAACATTGACAGAGTAGTTCAAAATCGACCACAAACGAAGCATAACTTATCACCCTCCATCTAATGGGGCAATAGAAGCATTTAACAAAACCCTAACAAGAGGCTTAAAAAAAATTGTAACACTAACAAAGACGACTGCGGTGAGAAAATTCCTACTATATAATGGGCATATAGAATAGCATACAAACACTCTACAGACCAAACACTATTCAGAATAATCTATGGCCAAGAAGCAAACGTTCCCCTACACTTTCGACAACAGACACTAGTATTAGCCGAAATATTACATATTAATGTCGAAGAAGAGAAGAAGGACCAACTAATGCAACTAGATAAGCTATAAGAACACCGACTAATTGCTATACAACACCAGAAAATCCAAAAGCAACAATAGAAAGCATGGCACGACCGTAATATCAAAAACAAGAACTTATTGGTTGGAGATCTTGAGTTGGTGTATAATAGTCAAGTAAAATAAAAACCAAAGAAACTGCACACATAATTGATGGGACCTTACATAGTTGAATAAATTAACGCCAATGGATCAGTTCACCTAAGAACCTTACAAGGCAGAGTATTTTGGAAGCTAGTAAATGGTGCCCAACTAAAGTAGTATTAAAATTGAAAAGTCTAAAAAAAATGGTTTTGTAACTGTTAACAAAATATATAAAACCCATAAAAAAATAAAAAGAAACAAGCTAGTAAGATCAAAATGACAGGGAAGTATTCTCATGGAGGTATAGTCGCAAATGACTTCACAACCATCGACATACTGACTACCGACCATTCTATCGACATTTCCCTCATCGACAAGAGGACAAAATGGTCCAATCAAGCCATCATGACTATAGAAAGAGGGAGTGCCAAAAATAGAGTGCATTAAAAGAGATATCAATAGAGTGTCCTTCACCATCAGATCCTCCATCAACAAAATAGCTGCCCACACCACCTATAAAGACCACATGACACAAAGAATTCATATCATTTTACAAATATCTTGATAGACAGAGTTACCAGAATCCTAAGAGAAATATACTTGTGCAAAAACTTGAACTTACAATTGAAAAAATGGCACCAAATAAAACCAAATCCGCGAACACCAAATCAAAGGAGTTGTAGCCCGCTACAACCTCGTTGATAAAAATATTAGAAAATATCAATAAGGAAAAAGTCCAAGAAACTTCTTGGGAGAGATTATGGATAGAAATTAAGAAATGGGCATATGTAGAAAGAAAACTGATAGAAGAAGCACATAAAGTAAGCACCAATACCATCATGAGCTATATCAATGCACCTCTTATGGCGAGCTTCGGTGGGACAAAAGAGATAATAGCGAAATTCATCATTAGTCGATATCACAATGGAAAGTTCTATTTTGATAAACCTATTGAGATATCTTACGAAGTTATTTACAAGCTTACAAGGCTATCTAACAAAGGTGAGCCTATTCTTGTTGGTCCAAAAGCCGTCTTGGTTGAAAAACTAACAGGTACACCGACTAGAAATAACTCTAAGGGGCTTATATTCGATCAAATCAAGGCCACACCACCTAATATGGTCGCAAAAAGTATGTCTACATGTCTAACTGTTATAGGAAGAGGGTGTGATTTGAGGCTCGACATGTTGGAAGCTGTCGACTCTAAAGTGGAATCAGGGAAAACCTATTGTTGGGCTCAATATGTAGCCGACATGATCAAAAAAATATGTGTAAAATGTCAATAAACAGGTGTGGCAATCAGGTTCCCTTCACTGATCATATGGATTGCTATGTTCCACTTATGTCTTGTCGGAGACCCACAATTCCTAGAACCAACAAGATTTCATATGTAGCATTTTAATCCATTTTCAATGGATGGGAACTCATAGGAACTTGAAGAAGGCAAAGTGTTGCTAGGAAATTGGTTTCAAAACTTAAAATTCCAAACATCTGGATGGAGGGTGCCTCAAAATATCTGAAGATGTCTTCCACCAACAACACACATTCAGTTGGAACTCGGTGATATTACAGTCTGGTACATGCAAGGAGATGCAACAAATGCTAAACACCTTTATTATTACCCAACTGTTGAGGAGATATTTAAAGAGTTGGCCCTACATTCCAACACTAAAATATCCATACCGGCAGTTTCAAAGAATACCAATCAACCAATTGTGGAACCCCTAACTGAACAAGACAAAGAGGAAGATTATGAAGTACATCTTTATATTAGATAATTCACTGTGGAAGACACCCCAGCAAAAGAGACAAGTACTCTTCAGATAGTAACAGTACCATAGACACAACAAGCCCTTGTACTAATCAAACAATAGGAGGAGGAGGGTGAATAGATAGACAAAGAAACACAGTCTGACAAACCTGAGTATGCTCTGACGAAGCAAGATCTCCAACAAATAGCTCAGGAAATATCCCAATCATGGAAGAAGAATGATAGTCCATCAAAAAGGAATGGAAAGCACAAAATTCATTCTTCAAGGAGAGTTAGATGATGAAGAAGAGCTACTTTCTAGAGTTGCCGACATCTTGGAGGATTCTGCTAAGAACAAAATATCTTTCAAGAAGCAGTTTAAACGCTTTGTAGAAGCAGAAGAAAAACAAGAAAAATATAAAAAGGTAAGAGTCACTACCCCCCCTGAAGTCGACTCTATTGATTTAAATTCCACTCCTCCACCCCCATCTCCAACCAAAATAGTGCAAGAAGAGATACCAAACCCAACTGTTGTTTCCTCATCAAACCCCTATAAAGATGTAATATCTGAAATACTCAAAGAGAAATTCGATAAATATGTTTACCTACAGCAATTTATCAACAATATTCTCAATATTTTTCACAATTCTCAACAAATAAATACTACACATTCACTCACTGGTTCAATATCTCCAGGACGACTTCTCACCCAGCAACCCAACCAACCACAAAATGCTTCCCCATAACCGATAGTTGTGGGAGTTATTAAATCATCATTCATAAGAAACCCCGACAAATCATCTCAAGTTGTCGCAGCTCAAATTTCATCATTTATACCATCTACTACAAATCCTCCACCCCCGGTTAATGAAGAATTCAAGGGATCAGTTGATCTTGATGTAAATGATCAAGTAGAAACACTGGAAATAAATCAAGAAATAGACAACCTCCTTGACTTTGAAGAAACCAACATCCCTGTCAACTTGCAACCTGAATTCGAAAATATTATGCCTACAGATGACCTTTTGACCACCCCATCAACCCCAAAACATCCGACATCACCTACACCACCATCAACATCATATCTTCCTCCAAAATCATATCTACCGTCTACACCACCGAAATATGGACAACTAGCCACAGACCTCATCCCTGATATACAGTCTATAGACCCTAATCTAACATAAGATCAACCGACAAAAGAGTAGCAGACATAACAACACCAACCTGAAACACTACTAGTAGGAGCATAGATTGCACATCATTATGGGAATAAAAGAAAAAGAAAAGAGAAAAAGAGGAAAGAACAAGAACAACGGCTGCCACAATCATCATTATAGTAGGTACCAATAGTTATCCACCTACATCAGCTAGGATCGACTACTACAGTTGAGACACCAAAACTCAGGGATGGAGAATTGGATCAACTGTTGGAAGCCCTCAATAAGGAAGAAAGGATAAGAAAAGAAAGAAAACATGAACAAATTGAGAAACTTAAAACAGAGAAAATAGAATTTCTGACAAAATGTAGGAATTTGACACAAACAATTTTACCAGGAGGAGCAGAAACCGACACCGACAAACCATTGGAAAGAGCTTATCAATTGTTTAAAAGTGTCATCTACAACCTTCAGACACATTTACAGGAAAAGAAAGATGAACAAACAGCATATACTTTTGTTTTACTGAGACAGCAGTACACAACATTTTCAGAAGTTAACAAGTTACTACAAGAGCATTTGATGAGTCTACCACTATAGAGGAAGTATTGAGAAACTGGTATACTTATTATGTCCAAGTATTCCAACAAGTTCGAGAGACTCGTGAGCACATCAAAACACTACAACATCAACAGGGATTACCAGAAGCAATGAAAAGAATCGTGCAAGACCAAATAGTACTGGAATCAACAAAGCTAGAGAAATTAGAAAAACAAGCGCATCAGTGGATAAATCAGGCAATCCCTATCCTCGACACACTTGATAAGATTTGTCCACACATGAAGAGATTACTTGACATAGCATAGGAGAAGGCACAATTTTTGGGCCTCGAATTGGTAAATATTATAGATCTATGAATACAGTAGAAGATGTCGACCTTGTCAAGCATCACAACCTTGACCACCGATATTCAGAAAGCACTTTGCAATTGGAAAGAATTTCAGCATCAACTAGCAGTGACAGCATAAGCCATTGTGGAGATATGCATCCAGAAATGACCATCTATTTGATAGAACAGTCCATGAGCCAAAGCAATTGTAAAAACTACTTCATACATTCTATTTTGTTACCTCCAATGTTTCTTCGAGATGAAGAAAGGTTTTGTTCCTGGCGAGGATGTTGGAGAATAAAGTTGGTTAGATAATGTTCCATGTTGTATTAATCGTTCATATCACTAAGTTACCAATAATACACATAAATAATCATATAATCATAACAGAGACAAGAGACAAGGATAGTAGGTTGAATAACAGCTTATATTACACAATAACACATGTGGGTTCATACATCAAACCGAACCAAGTTCGTATCTAGCTCAACAACCTATATATATGATTACAAAATAGTTACAATTAAATACTTCTCAGTTTAGTCAACCGACACGACCTATGAGGCCGGCCTAATCTCTAATTAGTCAGTTAACTAGTCTATTCGACTAACCGACTAGCTCCTCCAACAGATGCAGAGATTACAATATGTAGAGGGAGAATGGTGCTCCACTTCAGAGAGAGTGACTAAATTATATCTCAGAGTTTGAGAATCTTGACATGATTCTCAATATGAGAGGTGTGCCATAATCTAGAGAATATTTTACTTAGCCAAGGAAAATATGCGATCGAGATTTTGAAGAGTCTGTAAGCAGATGATCAGGTTGTTGGTGTACTTGACGAACACGAAACTAGATATATGCTTTGTGGTGAATACTTTGTGTCAATACATGATGGATCCGAGATATGTTCACATGGTTGCAACAAAGAACGTGTTAATATTCCTAGAGGGTACAATTAAGTATGGGTTCAGATATGCAATATATTATAGGGTATTCCTATAGGGATATGTTTACTCTAATTGTGCTTGTAGTGCTACAGATAGGAAGATCACTTCAAGGTGATTCTTCAACGTAGAGTCTGGCATGATTTTTTGGTTCAACAAGAAGCATACGAGGGTAGCACTAAGCACATTTGAGGCAGAGTATATTATAGCTTATTCAACAAGTCGTGAAGAGCAGTGAAGCTTCATTATATTACAAAGGGCAAGAAAATAACTGGTGTCTTGACCAAGCCTCTGGCGAGAGTGAATTTTTAGTACTTATGGGACAAGCTTGGAGTTGTGCATATCAATGTCCATCACAAGAGGAAGTGTTGATTCCCTATGGTCTTCACAACCAGCATGAAAAAGGGTTGGATATGTAGAATATGTATAAGGTGTGCGACCAGTATGAAAAAATACTAGTCACTGCACATATGCGCCCAAAATGAAAAAGGATTGGTCACTGCATGGGTAAACCCAGTATGAAAAAGGATTTGTTATTGTACATAGATCCTGGTCATAAATTTGTGGGTGGATACCAACATTGTTGGTGAAATCACCAAAGGTGGATCTCAGCATGATAAGTTGTATCACCAAGGGTAGATACCAACATGGTTGGTTGCATCCCCAGAAGGAAGATCCTAGGAAGGTTGGTTTTATCTTTGAATAGAAAGATCCCAAAAAGATGTGGTCTGACATTCATTTGCAAACATTGTGGTACAAAATTCATTTGTAGACGGTCTGACATTCATTTGCGAATGTTATGGTATGGAATTCATTTGTAGACATTATGGTCTGAAATTCATTTGCGAACGTTGTGGTACGAAATCCATTTGTAGACGTTGCGTTCTAGCATTCATTTGCAGATGTTGTGGTACAAAATTAATTTGCAGACATTATGTTATGGAATTCATTTGCAGATGTTGTGGTCTGGAATCCATTTGCAGAAACTGTGGTATGGAATTCACTTCTTGAAGTTGCAATCTGATATTCATTTGCGAACATTGTGGTCTAGCATTAAATTGCAAATGTTTTGGTCTTGCATTGATTTTTGGGCATTGTGGTCCTTGTTGGTTGTAGATTATGACCTTCTAGATTCATAGATGTTCTTTTTAGTCGTGTTTGCATCTCACTTTTACTGTACACTCATCCTAGATGGGGGGCGTGTGGGTAAAGCCCCTAAAAAAGAAAATTGGTATGTTTTTTGGCCAATAGTTTGTGGACCCATGGTATTGGGTGACCCGTAGTATTTTCCCATGGTAATTCCCCTAAAAATGAAATCATTGTAATAAAGCTACGTGTGGTATTTTAGCATTGCAAAAAAATCTCTGTGATTATGTGAGAGAGGTTGTGAGAGTGTGAAGAGGAAGTGCAGCAAGGTTGTTGCAGATTGTATCAATTCATTTTTCTGGATGGTTTAATAGTAAAGGACTTGAAATTTCTATCTGTATATATACCATCTTGGGTGAACCACGTTAAATATGTGTCTCTCTTGTAATGTGTTTAGTATTTGCATCTTGTTTAATTTTTTAATTGTTATTGCTCTGCGATTTGGTTTTCTTAACATACCTGAATTCATGTGTGGACGTTGTAGTCATGCATTCATTTGTGGATGTTTTGGTCCTTTATTCATTTGTGTATGTTGGGGTCCTACATTCATTTGCAGTCAATGAGATTCGAACATTATTTATGTTGTGGGTGATTCTGAATTAATTTGTGAATTTTTTGTTGTGTTGCATTGTAGGTGATGTTGGAGATGATGTGATGGGATGTGATGCTCATGATGATGCGATGAGATGTGATGCTCATGATGATGTGACGTGATGGGATGCTCTTGATGATATTATGAGATGTGATTCCCATGATGATGTGACAAGATGTGATGCTCGTGATGATGCAACAATATGTGATGCATGTGATGATGCAGGGTGATTCCATGAAGATGGGTATTACTTTTTGGCCAAATTTGGTGATAAAAACCTGATTTTTTACTCATGTGCTAGATAGAAGCCCTCAAAACGCATATATGCCATGTGAATTTTGACTTGCAGTAAAAAAACAAATTGTAGAATATTGTGTTGGCTTCATGGTTATATTTTTTTTAAAATATTCCGATGTCATTTAATGTGTGAATTTTTGCATTTAATGAACTGTGTGACCTTAAAAATTTGAAGAAGCTAATAAGTGGCTCGTGTCCACGTAGAGTAATTCAATATTGCATTAATAATTTAAAAAAACTATTTATATGAGCATGATCTACATAAAATGCAGTGTGATGTGCATATTTTTTTGTTAATTTTTTTCACATTATACAATTATTTATTATTTTTCGAAAGTGACCACATTCGATTTCAGCATCGTTTTAAACACATATTTGTGCACGTAAAGAAATTTTTTCTATTTTTTCAAAAATTGAAAAACCAAAGATACCCTTTTGAAGAGGACACGTCGATATGTGATGTGTGCATTTTTAAGAATTTTTTGGCTGTGTATTTTTAACTCTACAGATTTTTCTTTTAGCTGCTTCAAAGTTGCAATGTGGTTTTCTAAGTATAAGTTTTAGAAGTAATTAAAAAATAAATATCATATGAATACCAAAATGCGTGTATGATACGTCAATGGATAGAATATTCGTTGGTGAATCTATCGGTATCAACTCGGCTCAGTTATGTGCTAGGAATGGTAGGGTTTACACCTCTTCAAGGCATAGGAAATTTTCCATTTGTTTGAATGACGGCTAAGTCTGTTTTTTTAAGCCCTCGACCGAGGTATTTAAATACCTCGTTCGAGGTATTAATAAGACCTCGACCGAGGGTTTGTAAAGCCCTCGACCGAGGGTTTAAAAACCCTCGGTCGAGGTCTTATTAATACCTCGACCGAGGTATTAGCTCGGTCAAGATCCTTTAAAGCAAAAGCCCAGGAGTGAATTCAAACATTAATCACACTCCAACTACAAAATTAAATGTCTTTCCCACCCAATTTTTTTATAAAAATCTATATAAACATGTAATTCATACTATTTCCTTAGAATTTCATTGAAAAAACTTTGTTTTGTCATACAAAATTAGCATTGTATATTGTTTTGTAGGTATCAATTTGGATTGTTGATCAATCACAATAGGAAGCAGCCAATGTCGAACAAGAAGAAATGAGAGAAATCAAAACAAAATTGAAGAGAAAAGAGAGAAAGATAAAGAAAGGAAGAGGAGAAGAAGAACAATCTTGAGAGAAGA
>LPNX010717327.1:0-64122 GCA_001517045.1 Pseudotsuga menziesii
TCGAATCATTGATACAATTGGTGTAATTCTAAATTGGAGTTGTCCTCAGAACAATTTTCTGCAAACTACATGATATTTCATAAAGTAGAGGTGAGATTTGTAGCCTCCAAATTTATTTCCTTCGCTAATAGAAGGTAAAATCTTGAATAGGTTTTATGGATATTTTCAATGTATCTTGAAGCAATGGCCATTCTTCCTTAGCTTGTACTATTGCAAAGATCAAGGACTATTGATAGTATGACTAGGAATTGTGTCTTCCTTCAATGGTATGCTTTTTCTATATAATGTAGTATTTGGAAGTCTCCAATTTCGATCATTATGCTTCTCTCATTAGAATTCTGAAATTGCTTAGGATCCTGTTAAGCTGTTTTGTTGCTTTTCTATTGATCTGGAATCTAAATTCTATCATGCTAGAACATGAGCCTCCATCGTTCTAGGGTAAAGACTAGGTGCGTTTTATATAGATCTCCGCAGTTGGTGGCCAGAAATTAAATAATTGTATTGTATCGGCTCTACCTTTGCTTTTCCTGCAACTAACTCATTGGCTGGATCAACATCGTAATCAACGGTGAAATCTACTGGAATGACTAAGGCTGGTAGCTTGTAGGTGTTGTTGCCTATGGATTTGGATATTTATATTCCTCTTATCTATATGTTGGATTCTAGCCTTTCTATTCCTTTAATATATGCTATTGAAATTGGTGCTTCAACCGGTATATATGCTTTTTCCCCTTTGCGAAAGATGGTGCGTATAGGTAAAGGGATTATTAGACTGCCAGTAGCCCTCATCATCAGCAGGGCATAGTGCCCATTTTATATATACCGAGCCTATAAGGGAGAATACCAAGGCTAAACATAGATAAATCACTGCCCTAACTAGAACCCTTGACTCCTACAGAATCCACTACTCACAACAACTCCTGTTTTTTATTATGAGACCGGGACTCCTTTACTTGCACACTACTTACTGGTAGTGCTACAGGATCAATTACTAGGAATGGCTCTTTGAAGACTGTTGGGAGTCGTGCTCAATGATCTACTTTTGACTATGTTTTATACTTGTCTATCTCTGTATCTATTGATGATATATTAGCTATCTTACTAAGCTCCTCACTCACTCAGCTATTAGCTTTATCTAATAAACACTAATAATAAAACCGTAGTCAGCTCTATATAACTATGCTACTTACTTTGTTAGAGGTGCTTTAGGTCCCTTCACTGCCAATAACAGAAATAACTATGAAAACCCCACCACGTATGTGTCCAATCCTAGACCAACAATGGCATCTATGGAACATTATAGCAATCAACCATGCACTCCAACTCGGAACAGGAAGCACAACATGCCTTGAACTAGTGCAGATTTGAATGCAAATAAGAGAGACGAGGTCTAAGTGGATATTACGGAATCTCCACCGCTAATATTGAGGATTTGTATTCGGATCTGACTCTGCTTAGGGTTCTGCTTCTCCTGCTGTTGGCAACTGCTCTTATTTCTGCTAAGATTTAAGGTTTGGACCTTTAGTTTTCCCCTGACACCTTTGAAAACCTTGAGGCTTGTAGTAAGTAACCATGGATAACAAATTTCACAATTGTCATCACAAGAACATAGCAGTTCACTATTTCTTAGATGACAAAATAACACTTTTGAGGCAACTATTATGTGCCGAGACAATTTCTTTTTGTTTGGACACTAGTCTTTAGCTTGGAGTTAATCACTCCATTTATTCAATGAAGAACACTCGTGGCTCAATTTCTTTAGTTCAATATCACGTAGCTATTGCTAAATGCTATAGGAAGAAAAGCCTTATTCCTTTTATTTCCCTGGACTGTGACAAGTGGATTCATTACCTTGATGTTTGATGAAGAATCCGTCCACCAACCTGATCTGGAACAAGGATGAGAATGGCCTGCTACAGGGTCTTGACCGGATCAAGAATTTGTTGCTAAGCCTAGATATTCTTATTTCACTTGGGTGACTGTAAACCACTCATAGAAACCCCTGAGATGTTGTTTCATAGATGAGACCTGCGATAACATATGTTTGATACCCTTGGGGGATGAAAACAAGTGATGATGTGCATCTATTTGCCCAAAATTACCTATGTCGTTGTCACATGCAATGTTGTTGGTATAGAATATAATTCTGAGGTTGATCTTTAAGTATACCAAAGCCTCTTAAGAGGGTCTGAAAATGTTATTTTTACCAGTCTTACCCCTTGCTATGAACATAGGTTTTTTTTATAATAATATGCTTATAAATCATGTTCAGAGTTCTTCAAAATTTTGTCCCAAAACTTTATTTATGACTGCTTACTATTTTTTAGGGCCTAAGCATGCTCAATAGTGCTCAGATAGCCCAGAGAAAACCCAAGTGACCACCCTTGCAAAGCTGCGGTAATAGATGCCATGCATTTTTATGGTCCAGGTAAGGCAATATATGTGATTCCTCTCCCTCTATTATGAATTAAAATGGTCATGACTATAATATGACTGCTTACTGTTTTTTGATGGTGTAAGCATGCTATGACTATAATAGGTGAGGATACGTTTTTAATTTATTTATTAAGGGTCTATGACTATTATATATCTCTATTATTAAGACTTCATTAGACTAAAATTACAAAATTGAGACTTTTTTTAAAGATACAATACATTACGTAATATGTTGATACTCTAGAAAGGTTGTTACCAATAGGCCAAAGGAGATTTAAAAACAATATTTTCTCATGCTATTTAATTAACTAATACCTAGTTGGTTTCAACCACCTTTTTTCAATTAGCAATTTATGCCCTTAATTTTGAAGCTTACCTACCCTGTGTATCCAAAGTCATGGTAATCAGTTCCAGTTAGTTATGAAAATTATATAGTCCACATGATTGATTTTGTTGTTTAGGAATTTTATAAAATACTTAGATCATATTCAAATGTTTTCTAGCTGAGATGGTACTGTCAAGTGCATTGTTTCCTCCAATTGTGTAATGTGCCATTAGCCTTGAACGGGCGTGGTCTTCCTCTAAAGATGTGCTACCAGGAATGTGCTGAAGTATCCTGTAGATAAATATGCCTTATATGCAAAGAACAAGTGACAGATCTGAAAGCTCATCCTGATTTTGGGGTGAAACTTGGCAGCAGATTATCTCCTACAGCAGTCCGTAATACATATAGCCCATAGGCAGCCCTAGATTTTAATTCACATGATTCAATAGCCATAATGTGAAATGGAAAGCCTTGACCTTTGGCACCTCCACAGATTTGATCCCAAGATTTTATGCAAGTTAAGAAGTTACACCTGGAGCAGACCACTTCATTGTTGGCTCAGGACAGTTAGAACAATGCCTTGGATAAAGCCCAAACTGTGGGTTCATTTCTGTCATATGCTTCAACACAGGCTGCAATACTGTAACCCTACAGGTTAGACCCCAATAACTCAGGCTATCAATATGGAAACACATACCTCTTAGCTAACATATTGTCACTTTCTTGCACCATTCTCAGGCCTCTATTGTGGGAACACAATATGCTGCTCTTAGGTTCATATTTATAATTTTACCACAGTTTTTATGAGCGTTCACTAATTGTGATACTTTTTTTTTCGTTTAATGAAGGGGGTATTTTACTTCTTGAGGTGGATAGGATGTTGAGGGCTGGAGGCTACTTTGTTTGGGCAGCGCAACTAGTTTACAAACATGAGGAGAAGCTACAAGAAACTTGGAAAGGTATTGTAAGTGGAGAAGAAGAAGATTGATTTTAAAAAAAAAATTAGATTTGGCAGAATATTTGATACTTACTATGGATTTGCATTTGGCACAAAAGATAGGTTTTAATTCAAAAGTTTCTTGAGGATGTATCTCTTTGCCTTTTTGTTTGGTTGGATAACTAAGTTTTTATGATATGAAATTTGCCTTGGATACCAGTAATGTGCCGAGTCTTAAGATACACTATCTAATTAATAGTCATGTGGGTAATCTTCCAACATCTCAGTTGAAATTTTTTATTCCATCCCACTTCTTTGTCTTTTTATGAGAGATGTGGGGAACAAGAAATCGACATTTTGACTTTCAAACAAATATCCTTCAAAGTTATGCATCAGTCTTCTGTAGAAATAAGCAACATAGTTAGAGAATTCAAATCAGACTTGATTAACTGCTAAAATCTATATCCATGGTATGCTTCTGCTAGAATAAACATCTGTTAGTTTATATGCATTCTTCTGTAATGAGTTATTCACATTACACATTTGTCAAAAATTAAAACCATTTGACTGTTAGAAAGATGAATACTTGATTGTGGTTAGTTGATGTTGCATAAGATGCATGAGGATAAGTGCATGAATATAAGCACATCAAGATTAGCTATATATTTTTAGCTTGAAGGTAGTATAGCATCTCTTAAAGACAATATCAATTATGTGTAATGACAGGCCAGGTATAATTTAGACAAGGACAAGATGTTAAGGATAATAATAATTATCTATACATACTGATGTAGTTAGATTAAGTGTCCTATTTAATGGGGTTGAGATGTAATCTTTTGGATTAGAACAGAGATGTAAGGAAGCATTGAAGGCTGTAGTAGTAAAAGAAGAGAACAGAGTGTGTTGGTAGTTACAAGATTTGATTTTAGATCTATGATGTTTTTTCAATAGACCAACATATTTACTTGTTCAATAAATATGCTTAAAGGACAAAGGACAAATAATCAAAATTTGATTCTAGATCTATGATTTTTTTTCAATAGATCAACATATTTACAAGTAAATGAGTACGCCCAGCTTTGCCTGCCTAATCAATAATGACTCTAAAAGCACCTACTACTTATACTTATAGTGAAAAGCATACTTATAATGACATAAATGCTTTTGAATAAGCCAATATATATACTGCTTTTTTGAATAAGCCAAAATATATATATACACCAAAGAGTTAATAGCTAAGCTCTTGTATTACTGCTAAATGCTACATCCATCCATGACTGATGATAATGATTATTATTCAACCTGATCACCATACTATTTGGGCTGCTCCAAAAAATCAATAAGATAAGTTGTAGGTAATAATGGAGTAGTGATGTTTTGTACCCTTCCAGCCTTTTCATCTTCGAAAAATTCAACAATTTTAGAACGAGCCTTGAATACATTTAGCTTGAATGTATATTATCAAAGATGGCAACATTTAGTTGCTTCCAAATCCCCTAAATTACAAATTAAAAACACTATCAGTTGTAGCCCAGTTCTCAAAACAATGAAGCAAATTGTTGCCTGCCCATTCTTTAGAAGTCTATATCAAGAAAGAAACTTCCTTCCAGACTTGTTGAGATAACCCACAGAAAAGGAACAAATGATCAATCGATTCCTCCCCGCAAAACTAAGAGAGAAGAAACTAGGATCATATCCTCCTCTTTTGATCAAATTATCCATTGGTGGGAGTGAATCTTGGTCATTTAAAGTACATCCTGTAAATGCCCTTCCCTATGATTTGTCTCATTAAGTACCTCCATTGTTCTCTCAGGATAGTTAGAACAATGCTTTGGATAAATCCCAAACTGTGGGTTCATTTCTGTCATATGCTTCAACACAGGCTGCAATACTGTAACCCTACAAGTTAGACCCAAAGAACTCAGGATATCAAGATGGAAACACGTACCTCTTAGCTAACATATTGGCACTTTCTTGTACCATTCTCAGGCCTTTGTTGTGGGAACACAATATGTTGCTCTTAGGTTCATATTTATAATTTTAACAGAGTTTTTATGATCATGCTCATTTGCTTGGAGTATCTCCATTCTTATGATAATCTGGGGTCACCATACTTCAAGGAACACCGAAAAGATCTGTATACAATACTCATCTTCCATGAATGATCATCAAACTGCAAGTGTCAAACCTGGCTTTAAGAACTAATTAATCTTCTTCCAAGACGTGTAGTCCATCAACCAAGGCATCATTATTCTGGAAACGATTTATATGGCAATTCTTTCTAGATCACATTATAGCTTGATGGGTAGAGGAAGCAAATCATTCTAGCCAGAACTTTCTCGTCTTTAAATGCCACCACAATTTTCCCACATAATGCCTCTGAACAAAATCTACTGCTACAGGATGCAAAAGGAATGGATCATTCTGTAGATCTGAATTGTTGGAGCATAACCAGTTGTTTCAAAAGGGCTGCCCAGAATTGTGGCATGCTGCTGCACATGATGTAAGGGTGACTGCTGTCAGGATGTTCAAGCAGTGGAGAAGAGTTAGGTCTATGATTGAGTGGTGAAGGTTGTTGGTCTATTCCCTTAGACTCACTGGTTCCATTCTAAAGGAGCTATTTACCTGAGTTTCTGGTAGATGGATATGTGGTATGCCCTTTTGTGGATCTGGGGTCTGGACCATTTTTCATCAGATAGATGATAGATTGGAAAATTCATGAATTTTTGTTGTTGTGAACAATGCTCCATATAATCCACATATAATCCATTGTCAAACATGGTCAACAACTTAATTCCCAAGGCTTTATGCATGCTAGGGTTTAAACCTGGGTCATCATTATGGGACACCCTTTGTCAACCACTAAATTCATAATTTCATTTTTCATGTTGAGTGCTTAGAAGAGCATACAGGTGCATGATGCCAGAAATAACTCATAGCATAGTAGATGGAAAAAATGTTGGTAAAATCTATGGGAGACTGCAAATTGGAAGAAAATGGAGCTGGCTATGCCTATTTGACTGTTTCTTGATATAGTTTCTCATCGAATTTTGTGACCCCACCTTCAAGAGGTATTTTTCTTTTAATGATTCATTCCTTTCTATAATAGAGATAAGCTTCCATCTCAAGGATTGTTAAGTGCTATTGGTCTCAGTTGTGGTCATATGGAAGTTACATGTGCCCATGAGATGACGAGACCTCTAGGCATTACACCAGATATTTAGTCTCCATTGGCTTGAAGGGGTGTGAAATTATTCTTATACCAATGGAGATGTAGATATTGATTTTGGAGCCTTTTGACTTGCATGTTAACGAGATATGGATAAAAATACCTTAACTTTAAAAGGCATTTCTTATATATCTCAATGTTTGTGTGCCTGGATCAGATTAAAAAGGGATTTAATTTGATCTCTCACATTCACTGGGCATGACTTGTACAAATTGTGATGTTGGCAATGCCTAATTCTATATGACAATGACTCATTGTAACTTGTACATAACTTGTAAATGGCCTTTATCCCATGTTCCACACTGTTTCAGGGCCGGGGTGCTGTGTTATGGGAATGGCTGTAGGGACTCCCCAAATCTCAAGGGGTGACACCCTTGAAAATATTAAAAGAATGGAATAAATAACATTTAATATGCAATTAGAAACTCATGTACTCATGTTTCAGATTCATTGAAACTTCTAGGAATGGGTTGAAAACATATCACAACTTTTGTAACAAAATCACGAGAACTGCTTTTAACTATGTTATGCCAAAATCAATCACCCATATGTCTGAGGGTCATTTCAACGTGGTAAAGAAATTTGAGAATCCATACTTTTCCGGAACTTTGGATAGAGATATGTTGAGAATTCTATTCCATTTGATAAATGCCAACTTAGAATTCCTCTTTCCCCTATTGATTAAAGCATGGTGCAAGGCACTTTCAGCAATTTAACATTACACATTGCGATTTTGTGTATATAGATATATTTTGTCCTATAGAGTGGTCTAAATTACTAACTATTTTCACCTAAATTAAAATTTATAGTATAAAAAGTATATCTTTAAAGAAAATCATCGCCAACTTTTGGATTTTTGCAATAGCTACAATTTCCACCTGTAAGCCTGTTTTATAAAGCCTTGGTTTAGTTGGGAGGGCCATGTACAGAATGAACTAGGCAAAGAGGCTGGTATTTAAGGAAACCCCTAAACCTATATATGTCTCTGACTGTTAATCCTAAGGCTTGCAGGTCCCTTGCGACTGAATTCAAAAAGGATATGGCACAGGAGCTGGAAGTTGTTGTTTATCAGGTGAAACAGAAACCCTGTTAATGAAGTGAAAATATTGTTAAATGATTGTTTTCAGCAGTCAAAAAATCCTTAATACTTGTTGACAGTTTCAAAATTTTACTGTTTAGAAGGAATTCATAGATTATTCATTTCATGTTTTCAAGAGTGACAATTTATGGATATATATTTTTGCAAACATGAAGCAAACACAGGTTAACATTCTGAATGTCAGCGACAGAGGAGATACCTTACAAATTGGATGGGCTGTATTGCCAGCTGACTCTAGTAATTATATGAAAACCAGTACTGCTGAGGTTAAATAACTGAAATCTTTCCTTTTCCAATTAAATGTTTGAGGGATGAGGACGACTGAATAGTACTCTATGATTATTCATGTATATCGAAAAGTATAGTTATATGAATTAATTAAATATGTTGTTCTTTATCTTGTTTTTGCCAACCTTTTTCCATTTGTTCGACTGTTATCGATTTTCATCTCTGCAGAGAATCATCTCCCTTTTAAGTGGGCATCAGGTTCACCTTCGTGATGCCTTCAGAACTTACCATTTGTTAAGCTGGAAGATTTTTCCACCTTCAAAAAGGTATAGTAGTTTTGTTTGTAAATAATCCAAAATATATTGTGGCTAGTTGTTTGCTATGGTTTTACTTGAGTTGTAACTGAGTTTCATGCTTAACCATCAGATAAATCAAGAACAGTGGACACAAACATGTAGTTTCAATGTATAAAATTTGCATAAACAAAGCAATTTATAGATGATCTATGCATATCTGAAATCAAGATTTGATTGAAAGTAAAATTTAAATGAAAACATTCAACTATTCAGTTACCTCCATATATAATTGATGTTTTTCAGGAATGGTGACTAGCAATTAAATATTTGTTGTTGGTAATCTGTATACGAGCTTGGTAGTTGATGCTACAAAAGAAAAAAGCATTCTAGTTTGGTGACCCCAAGTGACTATCTTAATAAAACCAAATGGGAATTTTGTAGAGATAAAAGTGAATAGTTTTGGGAGTGGATCCACTCAAAGATATAAGTTTGGAACGATTGTTAAAAAATTTAATCTAGAAATGTTAAAAAATTTAATCTAGAAATAGTGTGCACACAACTTTTATGAATAAGAGAAAAAAATCATAAATATCATACAACGAACGAAAGAATCATCTTGAGGCTCTTATTCCAACTCGTGTGTTGCAGTCTGTGTCTGTAAATCTGCACACATGGATAACAGAGATGGAGGTATGGCAGTATACAATGAGAATGCCTCAACTTGCAATGACAGCTCAATTCAATATGAGGGTTGCTTTATACAAAGAGATCCAAGTAGCAGATGGTTGGGGATCATGACCATTCATCTAATGATCCAAGTTACTTATTAACTAGGACTATCTAATGATGACTTCATAACCCCTTCATAAACTCGCCACCCACTTCATAAATTTTATCACATAATAATAATGAGACTTTCAAGGTTCACATGTTTAAGTCAGTGAAATAAAATAGACCACAAGCTAGATATGATTGAGTGTTCTTGCTTAAGTGTTGGTCATCATAATATTCCATTGGTGATGTCTTCATCTTTGTCACTGATGCTGATTTTCAAACCATAATTCCACTGGAGCTCATTGACAAATTCTTCTGCACCTCATAATTAGAACTGATTCTCTTCCTTTGAAGTCTCATGCATTTAACATTCATCAATCCTTGATTGTTTTCCTTGAATGGTTGTTACTGGACTTCAACCTATTGGAAATAAACACTTCTTTATTGGGGGTCACCGACCTCACATTTGTACTCAATTTTTTGTAATGCTCAATGTCTGAAAAATCACTGTAGCATTACCAATGTTCTGCAAGCCATCTTTGTGGTCACCACAACTTAAGTGTTTCACACAAATGTCTAGGTTATTATCACAAGTACGTTTTGCTCAAGACATTCCCGGATCCTCATTAATCTTAGTCTTAACCAACAGATGATTGGAACACAATTTCACTATAATCCTTTTTTCTTCGTCATTTAGAAATAATGAATTTGAATTATATTGACACATTACTTGATTGCCTTTTACTGCTCAATTTTTACATGCTCACACTGACTTCTGAAATATCGTTGCCATTGTAAATATCATCTTGGAAACTATTTTCCATGTCTATTTGCCATGTTTTGTTGCATATTGTAGAATTTTGTATGGGTTTGAAATTTCTCTCAGTTCTCAGCCCTCCCAGTTTCAATGTCAAAATTTTTAGTGTTTAATGCCCAACCTAGTTTTCATATAGGCTAGAAATTGCACAATATTTTCAGACAAATAAAACACTGCTGAAACTCCATTTGATTAAGCATTACTCTGTGTCATTGCAGTTAGCAAGAATAAACAAGTACAAAGGTGCAATTGACAACAATCAAGGGTTACAATATTGATCATACTCACTTATCTTATCATTGCCACAGGTAAATCATAATTCGTTTTTAGTGTATTACGAATTTCTTTTTTGGTTGCATTAGTATTTTAATGTAGTGTTTTCTGTGGTTTTGCTTCTTACCATTATTCAGAACACTAAACATATTTGACTAATATGATAATTGATATCTGAACAGTTCAACAAAATGAACAATCTTCTCACAAGGTATTTCACCAATTATGTGGATCTCAAACGTGCAGCCTTGAAGGAGGACCTTGAGGGTGGTTTAGTTGTAGATTTAGCCATTCAAGTTTAATTTTAACCAATTCTTAAATTGAATTTGTTAGATTAGATTTTCCTATTTTGCACATGATCTTGGTTATTGTTGTTAGCTCTTGAATAAGATAAATAATTTGCTTCATTGTTTTTCTAATTTACAGTTCATTGTTTTTCTATTTTACAAGTGATATTTTTTTATTGGATTTTGTAGGAGTGAGCTTAATTTATAAGTGGGCCATTGAGTATGAAGAGCCCACTACTAAGGATTTGTCATTCAGTATGAAGACCCTGATGTTGAGGCTTTCAAGCTATTAAATGTGGTGTTGAAGCTGTTGACGTGGGATCTAAGTATGGTTTTGAGGCTGTTGATGTGGGATCTAAGTATGGTTTTGCAACCAAGTGCAAGTATGATGGTTTAGTCATTGTAATATTTTGAAAAGTGATGATTTTTCTGTAAAGGTATATGAAAATTAATATGTGTTTGTGAGAAAACTCATATTTATTATAATACTTTTGAAATTTCATATAATATAATTTGTGGTTTAAAACTTATATATATGGTTGTACTTTATATTATGTACCAATGTTGTAATTATTAACTAATTAATGTGACATTGCATGATTTACATGTGTATTAGATATTATTTACAAGTGTTGTAATTAATTATAATGTGACATTGCATAATTTGCATGTGTATTAGATGAGAATAAATGTATGATTCTTTTTTTAATTTAAACGTAATATCAAATTAAAAATTTATATTGATTAATAATGGACACCATTAAAACTACTAAAATATAATGACCATACATAAAGCGACTAAAAATGACTAAATTAGTGACTAGTTAATGAGATTAATGACCAAAATTCGCAAATAAAATGACCAATAATTAAGAGATATGCGGCCAAACAATGAGATATAAATGACCACAAAAATGACCAAAATTCGCATATCAATGACCAAAAAACAGTTTTGGTGGCTAATTTATGGTCTTTTATTACGTGACCAAATTTGGTCATATTCTAGCTTGTCATGTGGTCATATATTTGGTCATTGATTCAAATATATGACCAAATTAATGACCAAATATATGACCAAATTAATGACCAACCGACAAGCTATAAATGACCAAAATAAAAATGACCAATTTTGGTCATGTAATAAAAGACTGCAAATTAGCCACCAGCGATCGCCAAACCAAAAGTGGTCATTGATATGCAGATTTTGGTCATTTTTTTTGTCACTAATCTCTCATTTTCCACTAGTGTCTCATAAGAGATTTCAGACAATAAGGCATGAAAATGGTAGAATAGTGTTAAAAAATGAGTAGCCACTCTGTATAGTCAATAAAGAATGAGTAATACAATACAATGATCATGCTGGAAGCATGAATGACAAATCAATTCGAATTCCCAAGGAGGTCATTCAAATTGAATGAGTGAGTCTAGCTTAAATAAATTTAATCCACAGTAAAAACTCAAGTTAACCACTGATCAAAACCCTAATTGACTCAACCGAGCCCTAACTGAAGTCGAAGTGCAATAAATGACTAATTCTAACTGAAAGTAGCTCAGACACATGTCACTACAAGGAAACCAACAAGTGGTAGTGCATCAATGACTCCAATGAACCCCGATGAGGTGAACTTAAGTGTAACTGACCATCAGAAGTGGTTGGAGGCGCCCTTGTTGACTCTAGTTCATTAAATAATCAATAAATAATCAATTTAATGAAGGAAGGTGCCTTCACTGCTCTGTTTAACTGATTGTAACCATCACTTAGCAATATGGGGCATTAATGACACTCAGATCACCCCCGGAGTGCTCCAATTAGCCTCCCCAAATGTAGGAGAAGGATAAGTTAGCTTCCTTGACTGAAGGTAGGCATGGATGTGCTCAGGCTGATGTCATCTACTGCTCCGCTGATGTCAATTAAGGCAATAAAAATTAGGGGAGTGTTTTAACTAGGACAAATTGACCAAAAAGAGTGTGTATGGTGGTAAATGTCTCCAACAGCCCCCCTTAAGCTATACTCAAGAGGACTAGAAAACATAAAATGCATAAAAATGCCAGGGCCCCAGTAACTAAGGCCATAAGTCACCATGTACAATACTAAAACTCAAACAATGCTCAGAACCAAACTAAGTGAGGAAAATAGGGAAAAACCAGTGGGAAAACCCCCCCTCAAGATGAACACTGAAAGTAGTAGGATCACCCTAATGAAGTCACCCCCAACAATGAACGGAGGTAAGTGAAATTATTTTCTAAAAATCTCTTGGTGAAGATATCTGTAATCTGCTCATCAGTCGGGTAGTATTGCAGAATGATGGTCCCATCATGCACTAGCTCCCTGATATAGTGCATGTGTATCTCTACATGCTTGGTCCTCTTCCTGGTAACTGGATATATTGATATCTTAATAGAAATTTGATTGTCACAAAATAGGATAGTGGACAAAGTACTACCAAGATCAAACTCTGAAAGAATGCCTTGCAACCAAACTACTTGGATGCAAGCATTCACTGCTCCTCTATACTCGACCTCTGCTAAAGATAATGCTATCGTGGCCTGCTTTTTTCTAGACTAGCAAATGCGGCCACCACCAAACATGAAGACATATCCAGAAGTAGACTTCTGATCAATAGAATCACCCGCCCAATTGGAATCTGTGTATCCAACGAGCTCTAGCTCGGAGTCTGCAACACAGTGAATGCCGTAGGTTCTGGTTCCCTAAATGTACTGGAGGATCCTCTTAGCTTCCTTCCAATGAATATCATAGGGTTGCTGCATGTATCTTGATATAGCATTCACGGCATAACATATATCAGGCCGAGAATGTGTCAAGTACAACAAGCTACCAATCAGTTGTCGATAAATAATGTAGTCCATGGGAGGTGTGTTTTTTCCTTCTTGAACGCTGATCCCTGAAAAGAAAGGGAATGGTGTAGGAATAAATTAATCCATGTTAAAATTGACTAACAGGTTTGATATGTATTCAGACTGAGTGACCATTATCCCATCATAATTTTGCTCAATTTCAATCCCCAAAAATTGTTTTAAGAGCCCCAAATCGCTCATTTCAAATGCATTATGGAGAGAAATTTTGATGACGAAAATAAAAGAAACTGTGCTACCTGTGATCAGTAAGTCATCAAAATATAAAAAAATAATAATCAAATGACCATCATACTATTGTATATACACATTTGGATCTGATCTACACCTTTGGAAGTTTTGCGAGAGAAGGAAGGCATCCATCTTGGAATACCACTCTCTTGGGGCCTGTTTTAACCTGTATAGTGACTTCTTTAGCTTGCAAACCAAAGATATATCTATTAGAATAATCAACCCATAGTTATCTACCTTAGAAATTAATTAATCCATTTTTGTCTTATTTTCCTAGTTTCCTATATTCCACTCTATGCAAGTTGTCTTCCACATGTCCTAGAAGTCAAGATTTCTAACTAAGTCATGGGATGCTTGGGAAACCTCTTGGAAACCATATTTAACATGTCTATTTTATTCTAGATCCTCCAAAGTGCATATCTGCTTCTTCTGCTAAGTGGCCTGTTTTATTGATAAATAAGGAAAAAGGGAAAGTGAGACTAGGTGTAGTTGACTTGTTTTTAACCCTCATCATCCTATATCCTTTTCTCCTAATAAAAGCATGTATGAGTTGTATTTCCATCCCTTATTATATTTTCTACTTGATTTTTCCAATTCTTGAGCCTCTAAGTGGATTTGGAAACCGCTTTATGCACCTATGGGGGATTTCACTAGATTTAGTAAGCCTACTTTTTGACTATTTCGAATGGCATCCTTATGCATTTGAATCTCTCATGTAATTATATATTGTAGCATCCTATTAATTCAAAATCTTGCCTATTATACACTTATTCAATATAGATTAGTGTTATGCTCCAATTTCAGTCTCCTATGTTTGTAATTTTGCATGTTTGATTAGCAATTTTGTGAGTGCAATTGTTCTATCACTTGGGTTCCATTTCCACATGGTATCAAATCCTTTGTATATAGATTTCTCTCCTTCCATATTGCTACTGCAGGTTCGACATCTTGACTCGGAGCATATTCTGTTGACTGAAGGGCACAGTTTCTGAGCTATGGATCAATCTCAGAAAATCATCTTAACTCCATTTAATTTCTTTGAATGGAAAGCAGAGATGGAGATACTATTTAGAGTGAAAGGAATCTATAGGGTGACTATGGTAACTAAGTAAAATCCCAATGCAGCTGCAGAGAAAATTAAATGGCACAACAGGAGGGATGAGGCCTATGGTGTTTTGTGTCTGAGAATATCAAGAGACCGCCTCTTCCATCTTGATGGATTGACATCACCTAATGAAGTATGGGAAAATCTTGTAGATATTTTTTGTAAGACAGATGAGATGACAGGACATCAAATTTAGAATGAATTGATCTCTTTGAGTCCCAGCAGCTTTGAATCCCTACAACTCTACTTTTCCAAGTTTAAAGCCCTTGTTTTGCAGCTAAAATAGTGTGGAATTGAAAAGAAGGAATAGAAACTAGTTTTGGCCATATTCTCGAAGCTTGGCCCTAACTATTCATTTTTTTTTTTTACCTTCCATGCCACCAAGTTGATAGCTTGAGCCTGGAATATGCCTAATCTTGTAGAGTTCATGGAATCCCTCACACAAGAACAAGATAAATTGTTGATGATGGGCACCATCAAACCTTCCAAAGACCAAGCTTTGGTTGCTGGAGATTCGAGGGTGGATTCAAAAGGCAAGAAGAAAGCTAAGAAGCCACCTGAGCAAAATAGAGATAAGAACAATTCTCAAGAGGAGCCCCAAGGCTCCAAGAATAACTTCCAGAAGAAGAAGAACAAAGGAGAAATGAGCAAGTGTGCATAATGCAGTAAGGGCTATCATCTTGAAAGCTCCTGCATGAAGAAGAAAATTGACATGTTGACCCAACTCCTGGAGAAGAACAACATCTCCCTTCTTGATTGCTCAAAGAAGAGGGAAGGAGTATCAAATTCAGAGGACAGAAAGAGAGTACATGCTTTGGTTGCTGGCACATCAAGCTCACCTAGTTTCATCATAGAATTTGGAGCTTCAAGACATATGGTTTTGACCAAGGAGGAATTGTCCTCTCTTGACATGTCAAAAGGTCCACCAATAGTGATGGGATATGACTCTCTCACTGACAGTTTGAGGAAAGGAAGAATTGATCTTGACCATGGTAAGTTCAGTAATGTATTGTATGTTCAATGTCTTGCCTCTAACCTCTTGTCAATGTATCAGATGACTCACATAGGGTCTCCAAAGAAGATTATCTTCTCCCCTGATGATGTTGAGATCATAGATATCTCTAATGGTAAAGTCATTGCAAAAGGAGTTGTAGATCACACTTCGAAGGTATACATGTTTTCACATTTTCTACCCTACTCAAACCCCTCTTCTCTTCTGATTCATGCTAATGAGGAAAGCAAGCTTTGGCATGAAATATTTGGCCATATTAACTATAAGTATCTTTCTGATATAAGTGAAAAATAAATGGTCATAGGGTTAGCAAAGATTAAGTTTTCCAAGGGATTCTGTCAATGTTGTATCCTAGGAAAACACCTAGAGCATAAATTTGAGAGAGCTAGTCATGAGAGAACCTTTACACTGCTTGAGTTGATCCAAAGTGATGTTGCTGGTCCATTTCCTCTTATGTCAATGAGTCAAGACAAATATGCATTAACCTTCATAGATGACTTTTCCAGGTATTGTTGGGTTTACTTCCCGAAGCATAAGTCTGAAGTTTTTGACCTCTTCAAAGTCCTTAAGGCCATGGTTGAAAACCAGTATGGGAGGAGACTCAAGATCCTTAGATATGACAATGGTGGTGAGTATATCAAGTCTGAGTTCATTCAATATTGTAAAGATGTAGGTATTCAGATGCAACATTCAATCCCTTACATAGCACAGCAAAATGGTGTTGCTGAGATAAAGAACAGATCATTGAAGGACATGGCAACCTGTATGATGGAGCCTAAGACTTTGCCACCAAAGTTTTAGTCTGAGGCTATAAAATATGAATCCTATATCCCTAATAGGGTGCCTCATAAATAGCGTGATGGTATGACGCCTTTCAAATCTTGGAGTGGGTAGAAGACAGATGTGACCCATTTCAAGATTTTTGGCTCAAAGGCTTGGGCTAGAATTCCAACTGAAAAGAGAAAGGATTTGGAGCCCCAAAGCCAAGAGTTCCTATTTGTTGGGTATTTTGAATATTCAAAAGGGTACAATCTGATCAACTTGAGCACAAACAAATCCTTCATTGAAAGGAGTGTTCACTTCCAAGAAGAGCATTTAGCAGTAGTTGAAGTTGGAGATTCTTCTTCACCACCAGAACCATTCAATGTAAGTGAATAGACAAATGAGTTTGCTGATTCTGATATGTATTATAATGATGATTTAATTACATATCCTGACAGTTCTACAAGACCAAAATTGGCAGAAAATACCATAAATGTAGCTGGGGAACTAGCTAGAAATCCTAGTGATCCTGGGAGGACTAGATCTCAGTTTGAGAGTGCCATGTGTATGAAAAACCCTTTGTTTGAAAAGAAGTTCTATCTGATGGTTGAATTAGAACCACAGACATATGAATATGTAGCACATGATCCAAGATGACAAGCATCCTTGAAAGAAGAATTCAACTCACTCCAGATGAACAACACTTGGGAACTGGTTGATCTTCCCCAAGAGAGAAAGCTAGTTCAATGTAAGTGGGTTGTCAAAAATATGTTTGCTGCTGATGGTTCACCTTTTAAATATAAGGCAATATTTCTAGCCAAGGACTACTCACATGTACATGGTGTTGGCTATAATGAAACCTTTGCACCAGTGGCGAAGATGGACTCCATAAGACTAACCTTAGCCATTGCAGCTTTGAAGTAGTGGAAGGTACATAACATGGATGTGAAGTGTGATTTCCTAAATGGAGATATTACTGAAGAGATTTACATGCAGCAAACTCAAGGGTTTGTTTCTAATCCATATTTTGTGTGCAGGTTAAAGAAATCATTGTATGGGCTCAAGCAAGCCCCCAGGGCTTGGTATGCCAAGATTGATGGCCTTCTGCTGTCATTGAGTTTTGTTCGATACAAGTATGATCTTGATGTTTATTTGAATCTAATTCATGGTTCTTTGATGATTATTTTCTTGTATTTGGATGACCTTCTGATTACAGGAAGTTCAAAGAAAGAGATTGCCTCCTTGAAGGATGAAATAAACCATGCATTTTCTATGACTGATTTGGGGTTGTGGAGCCAATTATTGGGTCTCAAAATTGCTCAATCCCAATATGGAATAAAAGTACATCAGTCCAAGTATTCTTTAGATTTTTTGAACAAGTTCAACATGAAAGATTGCAAGCCAAGCAAGACTCCCTTTCTTTGAGGAGTTAAGCTTGAAGAAGCAGGTTCTTCTCCTATGGTAAATAATACACTGTATAGGCAGTTGATTGGGTGTTTGCTTTACCTTACACACACTCGACCTGATATTTCTTATGTAGTAAGTCTGGCTTCAAGATACATGGATCAGCCTCATGAGATCCATTGGAGAGCAACCAAATGGATCCTTAACTTTGTTCAGGGAACAAGAACTCATGGGATCTTCTACAAAGGTAAATCTGGTCTTGATTTGATTGGGTTTACTAACACCGATTGGGCAGGTGACAATGTATATTGAAAGTCAACATCAGGATATGTGTTCATGCTTCCTGAAGGACCAATCAGTTGGTCAAGCAAGAAACAGAGTGCCATAGCACTCTCATCTACAGAGGCAGAGTACATAGGAGTTGTAAATGCAACAACTCAATGTTTATGGTTTCAGGGGATACTTGGTGAGTGTGGCTTTGAATTAGAGTTTCCAACTATTATTTGTTGTTATAATCAGAGAACCATTTGAATCTATAATGATCCAGTTCAGAGACAGATATACAAACACATTGAGATCCATATGCACTACATCAGACAACTTGTGCATGATGGCACCATTCACCTACTCTTCTGTGCATCTTCAAAACAAGTAGAAAACATCTTCATAGAAGTTTTTTGTGAGAAGACATTCAGTAATCTCAAATCACTGCTGGGGATTTCTGATCATGGTATGAATCATGATTGATAACAATATTTTTAAATTTTGTTTTACTGTCCATGTTTAAGGAGGATTTTCCCAGTGGGTTTTTGCCTCTTTCCTTGGTTAAATGGACATACAGTATGTAAAGGGTGACTAAGCCTTGTTTCTAGGCCCTATAGTTTTTTGATATTTACTCATAAATTCAGGCTTAAGGGGGGGTGTTAGAAAAATCAACCCATATTTAGCTACCTTAGACATTAATTAATCCATTTTTTTCTTATTTTCCTAGTTTCCTATATTCCACTCTATGCAAGTTGTCTTCCACATTTCCTAGAAGTCAAACATGCTAAAAATGAGTCATGGAGTGCTTGGAAAACCTCGTAGAAACCATATTTAGCATGTCTTCTTTATTCTAGATCCTCCAAACCACGTATCTACTTTTTTTGCTAAGTTGCCTATTTTATTGATAAATAAGGCAAAACGGGAAGTAAGACTAGGTGTAGTTGAATTTTTTTTTCCCTCATCATCCACCATCCTTTTCTCCTAATAATAGCATGTACGGGTTTTCTTTCCATCCCTTATTAGCTTTCCTACTTGAATTTTCCAATTCATGAGCCTCTAAGTAGTTTTGGAAACTGCTTTATGCATCTATGGGGGATTTTACTAGATTTAGTAAGTCTACGTTTTGACTATTTCGAATGGCATCCTTGTGCATTAGAATATCTCATGTAATTATAAATTGCAGCATCCTATTAATTCAAAAGGTTGGCTATTGTACACTTATTCAATACAAATTAGTGTTATGCTCCAATTTCAGTCTCCTTTGTTTGTAATTTTTCATGTTTGATTAGCAATTTTGTGAGTGCAATTGTTCTATAACTTGGGTTCAATTTCATAGGATCAGAGATGTAGCCCTCAAGATACTTCATGTATATCTCCTCATGAATATCTCCATGCATAAATGCTGAGTTAACATCCATATGATTCCCTTCCAAGTGCTTTGATGCTGAAATTGCCAAAACTAGGCGGATGGAGTCCATTTTTGAAACCGGTGCAAAAGTCTCATGGTAGTCCACACCTTGGTCCTGGGAGAAAAATTTTCCCACTAGAATTGCCTTATATTTTCAGGTGTTTCCATCAGCATCAACATTGGTCTAAAACACCCACTTGCATTGAACCAATTTCCTTCCCGGAGGAAGAGAAACTAGCTCCCAAGTAGTGTTTTTCTGAAGAGAATTCATCTCTTCATCCATGCCAAACTTGCCATCTCGGATCCTTCCGAGCATGGTAGTAGGATTTTGGGTCTAAAATAATCATCAAATAACAAGTTTCATATAGCAAATTATCAGGACAAGAGAGTGCAATACATGCTCTTTGGAAATCAGACCGGGTTCTCCTTGGATCATCCGAATTTCCAATGTTATCTCCTGCGGAGGAGAGTGTCTGTTGGGCCCATGTTGGGAGATGATTTTGTACTTCAGGTTCTGATTCAGAATCTGATTTTTGCTATACATTGATATCATAAATTAGGGGATCCAAATCAGGTTCATCACCCCCAATTTCATCATCCAAATATTTAGTAGAATAGGAAGGAAATTCAGCAGTTTTCTCCTTCACTAGTTCCACCTCCTGAAGAGGCTCATCGAACTTGACGCTCCTTTCAATGATGATATATTTTGTTTTGATATCCAGCAGATTAAAACCTTTTGATTCATCAGGATACCCAATAGACATCCATTCTATGATTTTCGGTTGCAAAGCCCTTCTTTTATTAAGTGGAATTCGGGCCCATGCAGTGGACCCAAACACCTGCAGGTTCGACACATCCGGCTTGTGTCCAAAGTATGATTTGAAAGGGGTCTTCCCTTTAATGGATGAGTGCAGTAATCTGTTCTAAATTTATGCCACAGCATGCATGGATTCAGCCCACAAATTTTCAGCCAAATTATTTGATTCCAACATACAGGTGGTCATCTCCTTCAGAGACCAATTCTTCCTTTCCGCTACACCGTTCTGCTGGGGAGTGTAGGGAATTGAATGTTGGAAATGAATACCAATTTGGGAGAATATGTGAAGAAAATAATTATTGACATACTCACCACCATTATCAGATCTCAAGATCTTGATCTTTAGGCTAGATGCATTCTCGATCAAGGCCTTCAGTTCAGTGAATTTTTCACATACGTCATACTTCTTTTTGAGAAAGAAGACCCATGTGTACCTGAAAAAATCATCAATAAAAGTCAAGAAGATACCTTGATCCATTCATGTATGTGATAGTCATGGGACCACTAATATCAGAATGTATTATCCCCAAGATGCATGTAGCTCGGTTTTCCTTCCTACGATCAAACTTGTGCTCAGGGTGCTTTCCAACAACACATCCCTTGCGAATTATAGTGGTTTCCTTGATGACCAGGAGGCCTTAAACCATGGATTTTTTCTGTAATTGTTGCAAATATTTGAAATTGAGATGACCGAACCCCTCATTCCATAGTCTACTAACTTCATTTCCATGAGTCAGCAGTGCGGTGGGATTTGCATCCGCCACAAAGTGGGAAAACTCATAGGCTTTTGCATGATGGTTTGCAAGGCCTTTGGCAACAAGTTTCCTAGATGCAAGTTTCGTTATCTCAACATCATTGGGACTGAAGGATACTCTCTTAGGCACTCCTGTATGTGTCATCTGATAAACATTAAGGAGATTTGATGCCAGAGATGATACATACAACAAATTTGAAAAATAACCATTCTCAAGATCAACCGTACCTTGTCCTTCTGAAATGATGGTGGATTCATCTCCCATGTGGATGGGGATGGATTTCCTAGTCTCCAAAGATGAGAAGGAGTCTCTTTCTTCTATCATATGGGTTGAAGCTCCAGATTATATCAAGAATGCTTTGGACTTCGAAGTGCTTGCCATGAGGGAATGACCTCTTTCATGCTATGGTTCCCAATCTTGCTGATCTCTCCTCCGAAATATTTCCAGAAGATTGATGTGATTTCTCTGAAGGAGAGAGGTAGATTCATCAAGCTTCTTCTTCATGTGGGAATGTTCAGGGTGGAAGCCCTTCCGGTAGTATGAACACTTGAATTTTTTCTTTCCATGATGCCATTTTCCTTTGTTCTTCTTTGAGCCGGAAGACTCATCATGCTACTGGTTTTCAACTTTACGTTTAGGAGCTTCAAATTTAGTTTTTGGGTTCTTCTACTGCTTTCCTTTACCCTTCATATCTTTGGGCCCTAAGACATGGAGGGCTTGATCATGGGAGGATCTAATGATCCCCATCTGGACAAGCTTACCATGTTCACTTGTTCGGGACTAAATGAAGGCATTGAGTGTAGGCATATTCCATCCAGGGGTTGTGAGATTCCCCCCATGGAATGTAGAGACAAAAAGTAAATAATCAGCTCCAATTTTGGAGAGTATGGTGAGGATGAGCTGATCATCCTCCTTCTCCACTTTGCATTGCTTCAACAGTAAGACAATGTGCTTGAACTTTGTGAAAAAGTCATTCAAGGTCTCAAAAATGGAAGGATTGAGAGAAATCAACTCATTATCAAGATGGTATACTCTCAAATGATCCTACTTTCCATATAGGGTTTCCAATTTGTCCCATATTTCCTTTGGAGTCTTCAATCCCGAAAGATGGAAAAGAAGATCCCGGGAAACAGAGAGGCACAAGAATCTATCTTTGTCTGTCACAGAAGCAGGCTCTTATTTATTGTCCATAGTGACCCTATAGAGTCCTTTGGCATGTAGTTGGCTCTCCATGTCTCCTTTCCATGAGTTGAAATTGAACGGAGTCAAGAGTTTTACGGAAGAAGCCATCTGAATCTGTTGGAGCGAATGCTTTCACCTGTTAAAAACCTGAAAATCACAACAAAAAGGACACCATAAGGTCGAAAAACCTTCACATTTTAGTCTTTCATCACACCTACCACAGTCAATCAAGAAAGCTTGATCAACAATTTCCTTACTTGGTGTATTAAGTGGTAAGCCTTGGCTTATGGTGCAGTGCTGGATTTTTGAGCTATTGCTCAATTTTCATGCAAGATCTGTCAAAATCCTTGTTTTTGAGAGATCTGAGCTTCGTCCCACTGTGATCTCTGATACCATATTAATTTGTCGCAATAATATAGGGACTAAAACATAGTCTCATAAGAGATTTCAAACAATAAGGCGTGAAAATGGTATAATAGTGCTACAAAATGAGTAGCCTCTCTGTATAATCAATAAAGAATGAGTAATACAATACAATGATCATGCTGGAAGCATGAATGACAAAGAAATTCAAATTCCCAAGGAGGTCATTCGAATTGAATGAGTGAGTCTAGCTTAACTGAATGTAATCCATAGTCAACACTCAAGTTAACCACTGATCAAAACCTGAATTGACTCAACTAAGCCCTAACTGAAGTCGGAGTGCAATAAATGACTGAGTCTAATTGAAAGTAGCTCAAACACATGTCACTGCAAGCCAACCAACAAGTGGTAGTGCATCAATGACCTCAATGAACCCCAATGAGGTTAACTGAACTGTAACTGACCATCAGAACTTGTTGGAGGTTCCCTTGTTGACTTTAGTTCATTAAATAATCAATAAATAATCAATTTAATGAAGGAAGATGCATTCACTACTCCGTTTAACTGATTGTAACCATCAATTAGCAATATGGGGCATTCATGACACTTAGATCACCCTCGGAGTGCTCTAGTTAGCCTCCCTAAATGTAGGAGAAGGCAAAGTTAGCCTCCTTGACTGAAGGTAGGCATGGGTGTGCTCATGTTGATGTCATCTAGTGCTCCTCTGATGTCAATTAAGTCAATAAAACTTAGGATAGTGGTTTAACTAGGTCAAATTGACCAAAAGGAGTGTGTATGGTGGTAAATGTCTCCAACACTAGTATTATGTGGAATCTAAACTGTATTTAAAGGAGTCCATAATTGTGTATCAGCCCTTATAATAGATAGCTACTAAATAATCATTCATAATTCAATATACTCCAAATAGTAAAAATTGTGTAGTTTATAAGGGAAAAATCAAGAACCTCATACCTACAAGATGAAGTTGTTTTAATGGTTGAAAACCCGCAAACTCAAATACCCAGCATTAACAAATTCATAGAAAGATCTTACCTCTGTTTAGATAACTGAATAAATTGGGAACTACCATGTTCCACCCAACCATGAACCTGAACCGTTCCTGGTTTCAATATGGATTCCCACCAAGTTGGTTCCAACATGTAAGTATCTTAGAGCTCCTAAGGTAAGGCTTCCCTATCTGGGATACTAGGTTCTAAATCAATTCTTCTTTTTCCTCTTAGGGAAATGTTCTCCAAGAACTCTCTTGAGAATAATCAGGTAGAATTATGGAATAACAAAAAGATCCCCAGTCCTATCTTTGGCTTGGATTTTTATAGGAATAATTTTTATTCAAAGGGGCAGTTAAATCAAGAATCATTTGATTTCTCGATTTAACCCTTTTTATCTAATTTAGGTACTTTTAATTTTGAACTTAGGAACTTTTGACTAGTTCTTATTTGGACTCTTGTAGGTATTTTAATATTTAATTATCATTAGTAGTAATAATAACATATGGATCATTTCTTTTTATCTTATAGGTATTAGTATTATTACTATGCTTACTCTTTATATATATATATATATATATATATATATATATATANAACATATGACACTTTCTTTAATAAGGCCTTCACGTAGGGGTTAGTTCAAATAGGTTAGGAAAATCTAAACCTCCTTGCATGTTGGATTCCCTCGTATAACATGATAGTTCTTCAGTACTTGATGAGATACAGAAATTAGAAATTTCATTTAATCACTTAAAAATAAGTCATATGAGATCATTGTTTTATTCGAGTCATTTTCGCTCGACATATTAATTCTTTTCAGTAACTCCTAGCACTTATCGAGAGCCCATAATTAATTCTAAAAGCACGGAATTACAAACTTAGTGCAATTCCATATCTCCTCGCTCAACACTAATGCTAGGATGTACTTGTAGGATACAACTATGGATACAATGGCCAAGGATCTGATGTTCTAGAGCTTAAGCTCAATATCAACTTGGAAGGCTCCAGGGCTTATGCCCAACACTTCCAAATTATCTTTTCATGTGCTTCAAAGCTTCATGCTCAACACAATGTCTCATAACTCATGTGTTCTAGAGCTTCTCGCTCAACAAAATATAAATACTCATGTGCTCCAAATCTTCTCTCTCAACAAAAACATCAAATACCCATGTGCTCCAGAGCTCCTTGTTTAACATAAACCATCTCATCAATTATGTGCTTCAGGTTCCATGCCCAACACATGAAATCATATATATAGAACATATGCAATTGGCTTATGCCCAATATATCAAAAAAATCATCATGTTCATATGCAGTGGGGTCTTAGACCCAATATACAAAATAAAACATCAAAGTAACATTAGAATCAATGGGTCTTATGCCCATAAGTGCTAGGTCAAAATTCAGGATATTACATTTCGTCGATGGACTTCCCTACCTTCCTATCAAAACAAAAATCATTGATGTTTGAACTCAAATGAACATAGAAAATTCCTCTTAATTTCCAATAACACAATATGATCATGTGCACAACTTGGATTAGTTCATTCACAAGATGCAATTAATTTCCTCCACTTCCTCTACATTTATTCTTGCAATCAATGGAATTAACAACATTTAGTTACCTTTTCTTGGGTTATATCTACTTTTTTCTACCTTTAGAGGAGAGGAAAAAACTCCATTTTTAAGTTGCAAGAATGCAATAGTTATAAAGATACACAAATGGGGAAACTTATATGATACCATTTCATGGTAATGATAACACATAGGGTATGCAAATAAGAATTTAGATTTTCACCTATGTTCATATCAATTCCAATACAATATTAACACGGATGCCTAGCATACAAGAATTGAAATTACAATTATGAATGTGTCAAATATAACTCAATATAACAACTATTCCTAACTAGCAATGTGAAAATGCTAAACAATAATAGGAAAAGTTGAAATAAATAATTAGTTAAGAAATATTGATATAATGTTTCTTGGTTATAGTGAGCCAATAAAGATTGATCTCACTTTTCTTGGTAGTTGTGGAGCAAGGTTTGATTGAATATTAATACCCACCTAAACCCCAACCTAAAAAATTATTCTAATAAAAAGGAATATGTTATAAGTTGAAATATTTGGAGGTATAAATGCACCCCACGGTTTGGAGGTTATTCCTTAGTAGGAGTTAGGACTTATATGAATCCATCCCATGATTTGGAGACCTATGAATCTGTCTCATGATTTGGAGGTTATTCCTCAGCCCACCCAATGAAAATAACCCCCAATATTTTTATTTCCATGAGAAATTAAAAATCTTGCATTAACCTCTTAATACAAAGCAATATATTTTTGAGCTTTTTAGGAGTATTCAAACCCCCAATATGAATGGATGTGATATTATATTGCTTGTCTAGTGAACTCCCTGCGAGGGGCACACACGCTGAAGAGGGTACATGTGCTTTGTCTCATGGTTTCTTTCACGAGTTTCTTTCACCTGAATGCAATCTCATGGTTTAGGTAAATGAATAAAGAGAGACCTAGCTTGAAAAGAGATATGTTGCATGCCACTTTCAATTTGTGCTCTACAAGCATCAATACATGGCATAGAATGAGCTATCATTGTTCCAATATGCACATCTTGTAATTCAAGGAATCCTTTCAGATAATTATTGGGAAAGAAAAGTTTAAATTTTATTTTGATGGTGTGGAGATGTATGCATTGGATAAGGACTCATATGTCGATGGATCTAATACAGTTGTTGATTTAATCTACTAGCATGAAGGAGAAGGACTTCTAAACCAATCATATGAAACTGTTGTATAAATCCTTAGCGATGATTGGATATTTTGTTAGCTCTGAAATGCATATTTTATCAAGCGACATCTAGAGTATTAAGCTACAACAAGTTCCTATCTATCAAAGATCAGTACTATTTTAATATTAATCTAGTTCGTTCATTAGTATGTTTGGAAAAAAAAAAAGCAATGCAGTGTTGTTCATCTTGTGCCATTTTTTTTATTTTTAGATGGAACTTATCTCAGGAAACCCTCAAGTACTTTCCATCTTTTTGAGGATGGTATGCAAGGTAAACCATCAACCCTCATTATGGGGCCTAACATGGTGGGGACATCGAGTGAGGCCCTTGCATAGCCACATAAGGATTTGACCTCGAGGACTTCTTCTTATGAATACAATTCTCAACCACTCGACCTAACCCACTGGGAGTTATGCCATTTTATTAATGTTTTAGACTTTGCATTAATTTTTTTTTCTAGTTACATATGATATTTGGAGATGTTGACTTACTTTATAATTGCACTTATTTTATCTATTGACATGTAATTTTATGAAAAAGAATAGGTACATTTAAACCAAGAAATCAAGTACATTATAGTTATTAGATTGTGTTTTTTAGTTGTTTTCATGTGAAGAAAGTCTTATAACATGAATGTATTGACTAACCCAATATAAGTTATCTTCTATATTCAAAGTGACAAAGGACGTAGCATATGTTTTTATAGTAATGAACCACTCATTACAACATGAATCATGTTCTTGAATCTAAGTCATTTATGGATACGATGAAAGATAAAAAGGTTTAAAGAAATGATATCAATTTTCTTATAACACAAAGTTAAAATATTGAACAATATTGTGACAAATAACAATGTTTAATTGTTCAAATATTAACATGTTATTTTAGAAAACTAGTCTCCTTAGTTGTCTCAAACATTGTAGCTTAGTTGGGTCAAACATTGTAACTAAAAATAATTCTCCTAAGCAAGATAACATTTCCTTTGTCCATTAAAAACACTAGAATACTTGTATTAATACCACTAGTTAATACCAATCCCAATGTACTGAACCATGGGATTTTACAATGTAATTTATTATTACTAAGACATGATGTCCATCCCTATTTTTTATTGTTTTACGTGTGGACTACTTGCATTATTATATATAAAATTATTATTATATATCAAACTATATAAACATGGTTCACTTTTTTATTCGTGTAACTTATTCCGTCAATATTCAATTGTCTTCTTCACTCAAATATCTCCCTCCATCATTTCTTCGACATCCACTATTCATTCATCTCACAGAATATCCCATGTGCTCATTCTTCTTGTCCAATAAATAATGTTGCAGTTGGGCTGTGCAAAAACACAAATGGATATTATCCAATAACACGATTAGTAACAAATTTTATATCCAGATCCTGTCTTTAAATAGCATGCATCTAGTTGGAACGCTTCTCACCAAGTTCCTTTTAACAAATAATGATCTAATAGTTGACTGTGGAACTAAAAACTTTGTGTGCCTCTTATAATTTAAAGCTTGAATTGTTTTATTCTTACAAAATTCCTGTGCATAATTTGCTTCCTGCTCTCAACGGAATCAACTTGAGGTGGTGTCCTTTGTAATCCACATTATAGATCTTCCTATCCATAAATCTCTTTGGAATGAATTTTTATGACTCATTCCTTATGGAAGTGTCCCTTGCTATCGTCAAACGTTGAACAAGATGTAGAAGAACTCGACCCCTCCAACGAAAATGCTGACTTGATGGAAATGAGGAAGCTCGATGAATAATTGAGGGAAAATATAGTGGGTTTGAGGGAAAATCTAGCGGGTCTGAATTTTAATGAATTCATGGTCCATTTATAGGCTATGACGACTTTAAGACATATGTTGAAAGAGGACTTTAGTTGGGAAGTTCTTCAGCAATATGTGCAGGAATCTATGAGTTGTATCGAGCTTCTAGAGGCTTGGAAATTAGGCATAGAGATGGCGAGGGTTGTGCTCATTTTTTCCCTTGGTATTGAAACTTTAATACACCATGCTAGAAAAGATGTCACGGATGATGTTCACAGAGTGAGTGGTGATAAGCAATCTGATGAGATAAACCTTGGAATGTACATGAGATTGAGATTCGATAAATTTATACGGATAATTATTCAGAGTAATATGAAATACATGTATTCCCATATTACATCGCGAAGAATGTTTTTTTGTTGCTAATGGATGCAATTGTTTCGAGAAGGAAAGCATTAGCATCAACTGCTACTGATGCTATGGGTTAACCTAACTAGGAGAATAGTTGGAGAGGAAAGGTAAGATAAAAAGAAGCACACTTATGCACACTTATTTCATCATTGACGTGTGGGTTAGTCAAGGGTTAGTTGATGTTCAGGTATGGCAGTGGGCGACTCCTCATAGACCATCGACAGACGAAAACATCCCTAGGGGAACCACTCCCTTAAAAAATGTCTTCGACATAACTTATAAAACATTTTCTTGCACATCCAGTGAGAGAGTGTAACAAAACCACTTGAATTGTCATAACTTAGTAAAAATATCTGAATATCTTTTAAGCTTTAACACATTTAAAAAAAAAAAAAAAGAGAGTACACATTCCATAATATCCCACTTAATCATTTTGTGAAGTTCATGCTATCTACTAAAGAAAGAGTGCTTTCCATCTAAGTTTACCTAGTTGAATGGCTAACATAGCCTTCATTCATCTTATGCATGGTAACTATCTAAGACTTAAACATATTAATAACATGTGGGTTTAACTTAATATTCTAAAGAATTGTATTTCTTTTATGAAGAGTTAACTACTCAATTATAGAGATTATTATTAACAGATAGTCTTATATTCATGACTCGTTCAATGCCCATGTTCTGGGTTGTATTGTATTAGACTACTAATTTAATTAGTTCTGTGCTTAAAGTTTAGTCTTAATGGTTGGAAAGTTATCCTTGGTTTTTAAATGTATATATATTCATACGTTAATCCAAGAATGACTCTATTTCTAAATGTTAATAAAAACATATGCTTGGCCTTAATCAATATGCACATACTTGTTATTACCTTCTCAGGTACGATTCCCCATATAAAATGAATACTTGTCCTTTCAATATTGAGTAGGAGAGAGATAAACTTTTAAGTCCTATCGAGCTCATCATGAGACTTGTTTAGGGTTTATAAATTCTTGACCCATTGTTTAGAGTAGTCTTTCCCTTCATACGGTTAGGGTTTGGGTGCCTATTCTTATATACCTACGCATAATAAATCCTTTCTTATTTTTAAATGCAAATACAATAGTCTAAGTTATGCCGACCTTTTACATGATTTGTTATAATCCAAAATCACTTAACACATACCTACGGTTTGGGTTATGTTTACTCAGGTGAACTTGGCTCCATACTTTAGGGACACGTGATGATTCTAGTATTTGGATACTCAGTAACAACATAAGTATGCATTCTTTATTTATACTAACATGTCTTTTTCTTATGCATTTTCTTAGGTTTGATTTAAGGTCTTTAAAACTTATTAAACTTGCGTTCTAGAGATAACAGAATAAAGCATCAATTTCATGGTGTTTCCTTAGGGTTTGCAACCTAGGGTTTTCACTATTATTTTTACTTCTACCCAAATTTCTAGATTGGTACACTATCTCCTATACCTTATTTATATAATGATTCTTAATGAATATTTTGTCCACAAAACCTATTCATCGTTATATGTCTTCTATCAAAATAAAATGAGGAACCATTTACAACTTATAACATTAATACCACAATTAAAACAACTGATGGAATATTTAATGCAGGAAACACAGTAGTTACTTAATTATAATCACTAAACATAATGAAACATTTTTCAATCATTACGTAATCCATTCTAACAATTGTAAATAATAATGACATAATCAATGAGCATTTTTAATAACTGTAATCATAAGATAATAATTAAAACTTAATTGCAAATAAAAATGGTATTAGGTAATGAGAAGCCATGCTCCACCCATCCTTAGGATATCGAAGTCAATAATGACCTGCAAGTACCACCCCCTTACCTAGAAATCAAATCAAACAAGGTGAAGCTTTATTTTCAAATGCAACAAAAAAAAATAGGGAAATTTACTGCCCATATATTGAAAGCTCTCAAAGATTGCTGGCCCTAATTCCATAGAGTCCGATAGCTCTAAAAATTCCCAAATTGTTGAATCTCACATTTATCATAGAGCCTTGAAGCTCACACTTAAAATAGATCCTATAAGCTCACACTTAACAAAAATCCTAGAAGCTCTCTTTTCTTAAAAGGTTGGGGTTTTTCCCCTTATGCATGCTTTTCATTTGCCTAATAATTTTCTTGGCTAGTAACTACATGTTCCCCATTTGTTCGCTTGTCCCCTTAGGGATGAGTAAAAGTTCAAATACTAATCTTAAATGAGAGTTCTATCAATTCACAACAAGAATTCTCATAACTGTACATAAATTTAAATTTAAATTATTAAATAACTATCTATTTGCGTTGATGTTAATTTTATAAAAGGTAATAAACTTAAAAAATAAAGTTACCAAAATTTACATGTCTATCATAGTAATTAAATTTAACCAGGGGTGTTACAGAGACCTAGTGTTTCAAGGGATTTTTCTAGAAATAAATGATCGATGAAATCTCATACTGTTTGCTCGGATAGGATTCCCATTATATTAGGTAAATATGATAACTTGAATAGAGTTGAGAGACTCTCAACTAGATCCTTAGTGGGAATATTTGTTTACCTCATGTTGAATCTTCTGGAGATGCTCAAATAGATTTCCATTAATTGGAAGTTGATGCTTGGTCACTGTCCCAAACTACACATCCTAATGAATAAATGGTTATACATTCAATTTCTAGAAAAAGAGGATATACAAAAAATACTTGCTAACCTGTGGGTAAAGGGGAAAGGTAATTTGATGCTTAAATGGTGGTATTTGGGGATTAATCCTTAGAAAGAGGGTTTCTAGATGAGGCTTTATTGCATGCTACTCCCCGATTTACCTGTTGAGTTGCGGTCAATGAACGTTATCAATTCTATGTTGAATGCAGTGGGAATTTTTTTATTCTTTGTCAAGGACTGTCTCAAGCATGCAAACAAGAGAATAGCCTGGGTTTTGGTGGAATTAGATACGCATCGAGGTATTTCCCATAGAGTTTGAGATACACTAGGTTGATAGGATTCACATTCAAAAACTAAACTATTGGTACATTCCCTTTAGCTGACATAGGTGTCACCAAACTGATCATTTGAAGGAAGCATGCCTTGGTCACTTCTCGGAAGATATGCCATTTTCTATGGATAAACTTATCTTGGAGCTATCAACAACTATCATGGATTTGGAATTCAATGATTGTTCCCAAGGTGGTATTGATCCTTCATTATATTTGTGTATATTGTGGACTCAATAGTTTATGCTCAAATATGTAGAAGACACTCTTAGAGGATGTCATTTTTTGATTCTTTGGATGTTGAGGAGGTTGATATTTTATATGAAGTGGAGGAGAGACATGGATTGGGTAATTCTTTCTTAGGTAGGGAATTGGAGGGTACTTGCACTACAACAAATCCTGGAATTAGCGTCCCTTTTTAGTGTTCTTTTTTTTTACATTGAGACATCAAACTAGATGCTAAATGGGACGCATCACGGACAAAACTTAAATCGTCTCAAAAAACGTATTTTTTTTCCTAAATAGAATCCTTTATGACGTCCGAAATAGGGTGTCTTTTTTTATTCCAGAATAGTGTCCAAATTTGCTTCATAAACAATGTCGAGGTTTTCTTCTAGAATAGCATCCAATTTTGCTTCCTAAACAACGTTGAGGTTTGCTTCCTAAATAACATCCTTGTTTGATTCCTAGCGACTATATGTTTTTGCTTCTTAAATGAAATCCCCATTAGCGCCATATTTGCATCCTTAATAGCACCATTTTAGCATCCAAATTAGCATCCAATATTGCATCCATTTTTTCAACCACTTTATCATCCCATTTTGCACCATGTAAGAACTTCCAAATATGTGCCAATTTTTGCTTCCAAATTTGCACCAATTTTTGCTTCCTCTTTTGCATTGTTGTTTGCTACCAAAATGACGCCAAATATTTCTTCTATTGTTGCACCATATTTTTCTTTCTATGTAGAGCCATGTTTTTCATCGAAAGTAACGTCTTATTTTTCTACGATATCAATGCCATGTTTGGCTTCATCATTAGCGCCACGTGTTGCATCCTTTTTAATGCCTAGTTTCACATCTCTCATGTTTTGGTCACTAATTTAGTTGTTTTTAGTAATTTTATATACGAGTTTTGGTCATTTTGTTTGGTCACCTATATCTTATCTTTTTCTTACTAATTTAGTTGTTTTAACCGATATTATATTATCATTTGGGCATGGATAATTTGGGAACCTAACTTACAGAGTCCTCTATAATGGTAAAAAGGAACAATACACAAATTTGAGTATCTAATGGTCGACAAAGGATGATAGATTTTATAAGTTCACAATATATGATCAAGCAAGTTATGAAATCCAAAAAACTTTTCTAGGAATTTTGAACAAAAGTCAAGAAATTGGCTTAATGGGATTGCAAAAATCACTATTCCCTAGCAACCATAAGTGTACCACTATATAAGACCTATAAAAAACAATTATCTTAGTGTGGATGCCAAGGTTATAGTAGATAAGTTTGATCATCCTAGATCCATGTATAAGTGAAGCAATAAGGAGAATCAAAAGAGGATGATCAACCCAATAGTTGGTGCTTCATATGGATCCTATCTACCATGGGATGAGATTCAAAGTTCCTTCTTCATCAAGCTAATGAGTATCCACAAGGACAAATGGTTAGGATATATTGTGATGCTAATTAATAATGTTTATTTGCTTCCCATGGTGATGTTTCAGTTCTTGCACTAAGAGATATACATGGTCCCCTACAACATTGGATATAAGCATATTCATGGGGCCATAGAGTATAGGATGAGGCTGTAATTTTATATTTTTCTTTGGAAAACTAGGCATGATTTGAAACATTGGGAGAAGGAATAGAATCGAATATACTTAACAAACTAAAATCATGACAAGGAATAGGACTATACTCTATAGCCATTTTGCAAATGTTGGAAATGGGTATAACTGGCAGCGATGTGCCATCGCTATAGCGATGCCCATTTTTGCAACTCACCAATGGGCTTGCTATACTAGCGAAACTTTTTCATCTCTAGTATAGCAAGCCCATCGAAGAGTCGCTAGTATAGAAAGCCCATCAATCTCTTCAATAGTTGGTAGCTGATTATTTGTAGTTTGTGCCACCTAATTTTGCTGGGAAGCAAGCACCCATGTTCTTAGCTCTTCACAAAGAGCCTATAGGAATGTAGTATCAATAGTATTAGATCCTACCACCACTATATTTTGTTGTTTCTCACTCAGAGCATGTGTAGGCACACTTTGAATGTTGTCCTTGAAAATTTTTGTTTAGGCTTGTTCTCTATTACTATTTTCATCTTTCACACCTTCCATATTTCCTGATGCATCAATATGTCTAAGGTTTCCAGTTCCATCATCACTTCGAATTTCTACTTCCAAGTTGTGAAGGATTTCACCTAATGTTGCACCACTACCTATACAATATTGGCTCACATCTTCAAGATCACGCATGAATCAATCATTTTTCTCATCTTGCATATCAAGGTCATGGTGAAAAACACATGTTGTTTCAGTTCCTTGCTCCTTAGAAGCCTGTTGCGAAGCTTGAGTTGAAATAATGTTTGTATTAATAGAAATATTATCTTAAACATGTGATTGATTACATTCCTTGGTTCTCTATATATCATTTTCCTATGATTGTAAAATTTCTATCATTACAGTACCAACATTTGCAGCTTGTGAGGTAGTAGCATCACCTTTTTCGTGTGATATGGTGGTATCATGGGCCTAATATGTTCGAGCATCATCAATTGGTTGAGCCATCTATAACTCAGAAACAAAATTATCCTCAATTCCTAATTCAATTGTAGTGCCATTCATTCCTCTAATTTGTTGACTATCATTAACCTAGGTACTCAAATGATTTTTTGGTCCCCCACTTCGAAGTGTTGAGTAAATATAATCCAAAAGGAATGGAGCTGAAGTACTTTCAATATTACTCTCTGCTACAACCCTATAATTCTCTACCATAATAGACACATTACATTATATATTTCCTAAAACTATGAATTCTAAAGTTCAAATCCAATAAAAACAATTTATAATCTAGCAGATGTTCAACAACCAGAAATTTTAAAAATTACATATTGCTCAATGAAAAACTGATCTAAATGGGGTATATGGTCTAATGAGAAGTGGATTTTGAAATGTCGTTCCACAATCATCAATCATTCCTATAAGATTATATATAGAGGGAGTACTTCCCTATCGCTGATTTTCCCCAAAAACGTTCTCAATAGGCATTGCATGAAATGGATCGACCTATATAGTATGGTGCAATTCATGCAAGTGTGATATGGGGTTACTCTGAAGGGCCTCTATAGAAAAGAATACTTTTCATGATTTTAAATGTTATTCAAGACTATTCTTATTCACTCAGCCATCCAAAAGGGATATTTGAGTGGCACCAAAGACCCCCTTACAATTTGCTTAATCATTTTGACTTAAAATACAAACCCATGCAGGTTGTCTTTCCAGATACATAACCTTTGTTCATTTTTTCTTACCGTGTGGTTCAAGATCAAGGAATGCCATCATATGTAGTTCACTGGGAAGTAATGATGAGGAATTAACGCTATCTCGAAGGATATTTTTTGACAATGGTGGATTCTTGTTCCTGTGGAAATCAATATTTCTTGAATTAACAAGATTCTAAGTTGGTATAGTGTGGACTTTGGTAAGAGTGAAACAAAAGTTATGAAGTTGGTTGCAAACTACGGGGATCCGTCCAAGTCCAAAAACGTGTTGGCATTATTGAATAGTAATTGACTGAAGAACAAATTCCAAAAATTTAGCTTGAGGAGAAAAGAATGTCTCTACTCTTGACATGCCTGTTCTACCAAGATCCTTCTTCATTGAATTTATGAATAACAAACAAGGGTAGTTCTTCAGTACATGGTTTCCATGAATCACATCAAATGAGATGTGAACGAAGAGAAGGAACCTTTTATGGAAACCAAAAGGTGCCAAGTTGATGAATATTTGAACATAATCCTAAAGGTTAAGTGAGGGAATATGTCTTGATATAGAATTTGATATCTTAGAAAAAATTGAAAATCTACCTAATGTGTTTACTAAATCTAAAGATTTTTTCCGTGGTACCAAATCTAAAGATGCATCTCATATGATGTAGTAAGCATAAATATCAAGAATAAACTAAACAATTAAGTCAAATCACCTTGAATATTCTCAACATGTATATCATGGATCCACAATAGTTACAATGAGAACAAAAATAGAAGATCGATAGAATCTGAAGAGAAACCCCACCAAGTTCAAGATAAAATCAGGTAACATATTGATGATCTTCAATCCAATCAAAGGAATGTACCAGCTGAAGATATTCATGTAACAATAATTCGTTAGTCCACAACATCTACTACAATCATGCTTCAACAACAAAGAATCCTCAAAAGGGGAGGACCTTCAATGAACATAAGAGTTCATTACTTATTAATATTATTTATTAAGAAAGGTGGGTTGGCCTTAGGTAGGCCCATCTAGCTGGTTCCCATTAGATCTGTATATGTAAATTTTAACCACATTCATGTACTTCTTTCACATTCATTATTCAGCTATTATCTTATTACTGAATACTTCATCTGAAGTATCTGTTGTAAATTATATATGCTTGAACTAGATTAATTGCTTTCTGGATTTGGGTTATATGTGTGAATGAGGGTTGTATTGCTTACACTTTTGGATACTAGGGTGTAGACAACACAAACAACACAGGAAACCACGTACTTGCTTGGCATGAAAGGAACTTTACTTTTGTAAGAAGAGTCGATCTCTCAAACAATAACTGATCAACGACAAGCCCATCTCAAAGCAAGATTGGAGACAATTTCTTATAACCTATAAGGAAATGATGAAACATAATATTATTATAAATGATGTAACAACTCACATTTGATTAGACTATATTATTAGGAAACCATTAGTAAGACATAATTAATCTCATTTTAATTATGTCCCGTACTTAATGGAAAACACAATTATATATGAGGCATAGCCATAAAATGGTTCACACACTATTTCCTTATCATTCGTATTATCTATCCTGTCTATGAGTCTTCTGAAGCCAACTAATAGATTCCATCTTGCTCATCATTCTGTGTCAGCATGTGAAAGTTTTTGAGAAAGAATCTCAAACTCTACAGGCAGTTTATACTTGATTGATAGAGCAAGAAGGAAGAGGAGAGACATATGACTTCTTCCTACCTTTGCAGTCCCTAACCCAAACCTTGTTAGGGTTTACCCTGCATAGTGAGACATGCATGGTAGTGTCCAGACCAATCAAGGAGGTACCTGCTAAAGGGATATGCAAGAAGACCAATTCCCTGTAGCACATAATATTGGGACTGGTTCATGGGAAAGCTTTTACAATGGTTGTGACCATGGGTATTTTTGGATAATAGCTTCTGCACTTCCTATGCTACTTTTGGTTGTAGGATTGTTATTGGTTCATGCATCATGGCATGAATCTTGTTGCAAGGGAACACATGTAAAGTTTTCTGATTGAAGGCTTCAGTATAGCCACCTGAAGTTGTGGTGGCATTTATGTCCTTTGAATGTTCGTTTAAGGCTAGTCCCTCTGGCTATGGTCTGCGTGATTTTTCTTGCTGCAGATTTTGAGAGAATGGTATAAGGATTTGCTTCCATGTCCTCCCACTATAGTTTGGGGCACAAAAAAATTCCTTGCATTGTTATTTGAGATTCAACAGCGTGACTGCAGAAGGAATTTCCTGCTAACATTTAGTCTGTTGTGCCAATTTGATTATGTTTGCATTAACAGCTAGAACTGCGAATGGTGCCAAGCATCCTCAGTACGTTTTTGGTGAGGGTTCTCTGCTTTAAATTTTAGTATATCATGGTTGTGAAATCACTGAGCTGATATTCTTTGGTTTTCATGTGAGTTTGTGGGTGTGATTTTCCTTGCACACCCTATAGACGATTTGTGAGGTATGGCTCTTTGGTTTCTTTCATCCAGGGTGACACTGCTCCATTTTGTATTTTTCCTGAGAAATTGTAATGGGAAGGTTAATCTGTGCGTCACGTCCTGCTCCCTTTTATCATGGCTTGAGATTTTCTATCGGGAAGTTAATTTGTTCTACATTTGTTGGGATTCTCCTCTATTTTCTCACAGATTTGTGGTTCTTTGATATTTTATGTTTTAGTTTCTTTGTTTGTGAAATCGAACCATGTTTAGTGACAGATTATGTACTATCTATTTGGTTCTTGTAATGTGCTCTCTATAATCAAAATATTCTATATTTTAATGGAATAATGAAGCGTATTTCCAAAAACAATTTTGTAACCAATTCAAGCAAGGAGTAAACCTCATGTACATAGAGAATTCAACACTAAAGCAGATCAACTTTCTAAAGAAGCTTTGTTGTTGCCGAAGGGTATTTTATCTGAGCATAAATTAAGAGGTACCCTCTCTTAATCTAAAAAAAAGTCTCTTTGTTAAATATCAGAAGATGCCAGTACTGGAAAGTTTCATCTGAACTATCTACTTATGTTTTGTCTTAATTTGGAAGGTATAGGGATGAATTGAGTCATGGTTTTTATGAATGAAATGTGAAGGCTTCCTTTTTTGGAGCCATGGAAGAGTATACTTCAGTAGTAAAAGGGAATTACAAAGACTAAAGAGTCTGTTTTTTTGTCTATGTTTCATCGAGTCTGTACAAGATAGCTTGAAGTATATTATGATTTCAAACTCTAAAATATTGAATATAAAGATTTTTTTCTTGGAAGAGAAAAATGGAGGAATGAAACAACACCAAGGAGGATCAATTGGGAAAAGGAACAATTAGATTCTTAAAGTCACTGCAACCAATGAAGCATAGATAAAAAACAACACTACCACAGATATATTGAAGAGAGTTTAGAAACAACATCAGATGCATTTTCCCAAAAAGAAAATATTGATAAAAAAAGTGAGTGAAGAGAAGAGTCAATCTGAGAACAATCCATCAAATGCTGCTAATGCCAATAGAACTATATAGGAAAGAAAAAACAAAAAAATGTATGTATTAAAGTTTAGCGTGCAATTTGTGTTCCTTTTCCGGTTCTTTCTTGTTCTTTTAATTTTGGTTTTTTTGTTTCTGCATTTTATGTTGTGCAATCCTGCCTCCCGAGAAACATCCCACATCCAATTGGGGCCCCATCTCCATATCCTACATATCGGGCATGGAAATTCTAGAACATGTGCCCTAAACATGTCCCATGTGTATGACTCTCAAAAACCTTTCTTTCATTGTATTTTCTCACTCTAGCTGCAGGTGAAAGGTAAAATCGAGATTTGAGGGGACTCCAAATGTTTTCAAGAGTGTAAATGTTCTAGTTTCCAAAATATTTGGATCTTTATGTCTACATTTCAGTTTTGTATTTCTAATCTGTAATTTTAAATACACACACACACACACACACACACACAACGTGTCTTTGTATCCTATTTCTGGTTCGACATGTCCCTTTTTCGATACTCATATTTCCATGTCCCATGTCATCGTTTCATGGGACTTATCCTGCCATTATTTCAAAAAAGAACACTTTATTCAGATGAATCAAGTTCAAGAAATGTAATCTCGGTGACCAAATTTGATAACTATGGTTTGCATAAAAAGTTTTATCTTTTCTCTAACACCCAATGTGGCCCAGCTACCTAGAATATGGATTTAAAGATTGTAGTCATGTGTATCAATGTTACAAGATTAAATTCCCACTTCACAAAGGTTTCTCTAAATCTATGATATTAAACATGCAATCATCTATTGATTCTGTCTCCAATTCACTCAATGCAACGAGAATCATTGAATTTCAACTAAGCACCCTACTTGCTATAAATTTCAACTAATTTTGACCAAATTTCTTTGGTTCTTAAAGCTACATTGCCAGGTTAAGAAACTGATGAGTATTTTCTTTCAACTTAACTAATGCAATTTAGTTCAAAAGTATTTATCTCAATTTACCAACACATGCAAATTTCCCTAACACAATGGAGAAATTAGCCAAGCTCACTGATATAACACAATCACGTCATAGGTTTGCACATTTACTTGTTCAAAACTCCCAAGGCATTGAAATTTTTTCCAATCTAGGAATTACAATAAGGCAACTTCTAGGGTTTATATTTGGTTGGATAGATGTGTAAAGACCTGGACAAAATAATCAATTCATCAAATCCTATCGTTGTTCTGATGTTACTTCTAATTAATATTATATATATCAGCAACTCAAATAGAATATCATGTGAAGGTATTGATTGATTGTAAATTCATTTTTTTTTAATTCGGTTGCTTCTTGATTGGATTTTACATAAACCATAGAGAAAGTACAAGGTAAAAATGAACCTTTTCCAAATCATGTAAATATATGATTAACTGAGTGCTTTCTTGTTTATGAAGTTGCTTCTTGATTAGCTTTTACAAAAACCACAGAGAAAAAGTGTTAACATAAACATCTTCTAAATATTAGCTTACAAAGCACCAGATGGCCACTATAAGAATAATACTTGATATTCTAAAAATACTAGTACTAGTCGCTTCAACAGCTCATTATATACACGATATAACACTAAACAAGTTCCACCAGTTGATCTCTCTATCCAGAGGATCATATTACTACCTATAAAGGGACTCAAGTAGCTCCCTTTCAAATTTCTTCTAGTATAGCGATCAAAGATGCCTAGCTCTATTGATGAGAGAGATACTCCACCATAGATATTTCTTCTTTAGGGAACTGCATATCCCTGTGACTACCAAGAGGATCACCTCATACTTTCAAGCTTCCCCATCAGATCAGATCAATGAAATACTTCCAGCACATCATTAGAGAGCTTCAGACCATAGAGCTGTGAGACCTTAGGTCTTGTCTCAACCTCCCCCACCAGGGTGGTTGACCAAAATCTTCAAGGATAGTGAGAAATTGATGGAACCGGCCATATACCACGCTTAATCAGAGTGACATAGTCATAGACAGACTAGTTCTAGATGGGTAAAGAGCAAGGTGCCTCCCACCTGCCACATTGCACCCCCAAACTTATCCAAGCAACTAGAGTTCTATCCAGAGCTTCTTTTCTTCCACCTCGGATGGTAGGAAAGTCAAGAGTCCTCGCTCATATTCCACCCCCAGGATTTTGCAGACAAAACCTTTGACAATGCTAGAGGAGTAGGACTCAAACAGTGAGCCGGTCACCCAATTTCCCCCTTCACTCCCAATTATTAGGACCAAGAGACATTGGCATCATCTCCATCTCTCTTTCTCTTTTTTCCAACACCAATATATTCAATCTCATACCCTCCCTTTGTATCTTTGCAGTTCTATCAGTCTTGTACCTTTTAGGTTTCTTTGGTTAGATTTAGAGATTCACTTTTATCTAAACACTTATGATGTACTATTTTCAATTTTTCTCTTTTTCTTTCAGCATTATAGGAGTTTCTTTCACACTCTCACATTGTACTCACACTAGACATATCTTTTTAGGCCCATTAACCTACTGTTGTGGTCACTTGTTGGTCGTTAATAATATTATATTATTATCTTATCTATCATGGAAACACTAAGAAATATCAGAAATATAAGCCTAGACACAATGTGGGGTCTTGATTTTCTTGTTTATGGAATCACTGACAATAAGTGGAAAGGTTAGGAAGAAAACACAAAATACAATCAATTATAAGATTCAATAGAGACTTCAATTTCACCACAAAAAGGTCATTAAAACTGATATTTCAAAAAATGCAAGAGTAAAAGCATAAAGTAAGAAAACCATAGGTTCACGAAAATTATTACTACTTATTAAAATTCTGAATAAAATTAAATCACTTTCAATGAGATGGGAGAACAATAAAGTTATAAACTACAACAATGCAAGGTTAAATTTTACAAGCGTTAAAATTTATTGCAATGACAAACTTTTTTTTCTTCCAAAAATCTATAATACTCAGAGAACAATGGCAGTAAGTTTGTAACTGATGGAAAGTAAAATGCATGACCAAGCAATATCATGATTTATAGCTCCTTGAAAGACATGTATGTAAAGTCCAAAGACACCCATATGACTTGAACATTGGTTGAGTTGAAGGAAATATGGTGTCATCCCCAACAAATCTTAGCACTTGGAAACACTTCAAGTCATTGCAATTCAAAATAATCCGACAAATTTTCAGAATTTAAACTATGTTAGTGAAATGGCGTACATAATCCTATGTTTTAACAAAGAAAAAACTAATTAGATCTTGCTATTGAAAGGCAGTCACTGATGACAACACTGTGAAGGCCTTCAACCACTCTACGATCCCACATTGTTGGATGTGCATCATATTTTTTAGGAATGAAAAGGATGATTAGGTGAGAATCACTACTGACATCATGGACATGGTAAAGGTGTAGTGCCACTTAAAAAAAATTAGTGCCACACAAAAAGTTCAATCTGCAAGAATTAAGCTCACATGTTGAGGAGGTCTAGGAAAAATTGGTAGAATTGGAGAATAAGTCAAAGGTGATTCAATAGACACCTTTAAAGGTTTTCATTTTGAAGGAAACACAAACAACAATGAGGCACAACTTCTTGCAGATTCAAGATAAACTCTGCCAACCTCATAGCCAATTGGCATCTGTGCAGATGGAACTTAGGTTTGGACCACAATTTGCTTGTTTATGTTGATGAATTACTAGGTCTGGCAATGCTTTTGTTTGTTGTTAAAATTTTAGATGTTTAATTCATGTAACTGTAATCCCTTCTTAAATAAAAGGATTTCTAATGGTATGTTATATTAAAAATATTAAATTAAAAGCTAAAGGGAATAATTTACAAAAATAAGTGCTATGAATTCAAACTGGAACTTCATAAATTATTTGTTGAGAAAAAAATAGAATAATGATCAAGAGCAATTATTTGACATAATTGAAAGAATCACTTGTAAGGAAACAATCCTCAAGGAGATAGGAATATTCTTAATGTAGATTCAAGAGTGAGGTTTCTAATTGATGTTCAATGGAGGGAAAAGGTTGCTTCAACTTGCACCTCTTACATTCCTGACGAGGATTTTAGTAGGAATGTTTAGGATGTTAAGACCAGCTAGTTTACTTTTTCTTCTGGCTCCTGTAACATAAAGTTTTGTTCAAAAATGTATTTTCTTGTGTTCAAGGGTTTGAAATTTGAAGGCTGACAAAACATCAAAAGAGCACAACTTCTTGCGGGCTTCAAGATAAATTCCACCAACTTAATAGCTAGTTGGCACCAAGGCAAATGGAGTTTGGGCTTGGCAAGCACTTTTGTTTGTTTATGATGAAAAATTAAAATCTTGGCCTATGCTTTTGTTTGTTGTTGCAAATTTTGATGTTTAGTGCCATATACCAGGGATGATTTTAAGGAACCATACTTATTTAAAAGTGTATAAATGTTGGCGAATATTAGCAATTCTTAAAACACCAACTATAAAATGATTGGCGATATTTTTCAAAAAAAAAAAAATTCCAAGGATTTTAATATTGTTTTTATAATAATTTGGCGATTTTAAGGGTGAAAAAATTTTACCCCATCAAAATTGGGTGAAATAGGGCTTCAAAAAATGCAAAATGGTGAATCTTTTTTGGGAGAAAAACACGGAAAAATAGCTTACTAGGCTAAAATTCGCTCCTAAAATTGTCCCTTCCATATACCTATGTTCCCTTAGTAGATTAAAAGATTTATATTGATTATATCATTTATAAAAGATTATCAAATTAAAATCTAAAGGGCATAAATCACAAAAGGAAGCATTGAGTATTCAAGTGAACCTTGGAAAATTAGTTTTTTCAGATTAAAAAAGTAATAATGATAACAAATCGTTGACATAATTGAAAGAACCTCTTCTAAGAGATCAAGGTGATTGGAATATTTTTCATATAGAGTCGAGAATTGAGCTTTCAAGGAATGTCTAATGAAGGGGGAAGGACACACCTCTAACATGTCTGACCAGGCTTCAAGCAGCACCATTTTAGAGGTGAGGACATGCTAGTTGTGTTTTTCTTTTGGCTCCTGGAACCTAAGGTTTTGTTGAAATTGTATTCTCTCAATTTAAAAATTATATCCTTAATTGATAAAGTAAATTTCATTTATGTTTTTCTATCATTCAAAATTGTGTCTGTATTTTATAATGTAAATATTTTGGACAATAATTTTATCTATATTTCTGTCATAAATAAAACATCCATATTTTTTCTTAAAATGTGAATAATCTTAACATAAGCGAAGGTGAATAATGATACATTGTAAGAAAATGAGATCAGAAACATACTTTAATATTGTAGCAAAGTTACAATATATTTGGACCTTTTGGGTTTCAAGTTGTAGGTAGATAGATGGGCCCAAATTATGTATGTCCCTAGATATGGCTGTAAGGAGTGGGACGAGCCCAAATTATGTATATAGCTAGATATGGATATAGCATTTGTATGATCATTAACATGTTGAAAACCTGGAAGGATGCGTAATCAAGATTTATACAATTACATAAAAAATATTTTTACCTATTTTAAATCGAGAAATTGATTCAGGCATCCTAAACTCACAAGTTTCTTCAGCCCCAAGTGAAAATGGAGGCCAGTGTATGGTCCAGAGGTTGCATGATACTAGAGAAAATACAATAAGAAATGATGCACTCACCTATAGCTGCCAACTAGTGAACACCCATTTCAGGTTAGAAAGACATTAGCTAACAACAAAAAATTGCATACATATCGTTTCAATAGTTTAGATCATATTCAACATTATAAGAGAGCAATTGGGATGATAATTAATTGGTCTGGGAAAATATATCTGATAGTGAATTTTTTATTTATAGAAACTAAGTGCAAACATTACCAAGCTCTAATTGAAAACTGAAAAAATATAATGTGAAAGCTTGTCACATCTTTAGTCAAGACCTTGATAATTTCTTAAAAATCTAACAGGTCAAATCAAGACATAAGTACTTTGGTGTTTTTCTAACTAGAATGGATGGGTAATCCAGAAAATAACTCAACCCTAATCCCAATTGTAATTTTAGCATCAAGTCATGAATTATGTGCCCTTTGAGAATAGTCTCCCCGGGTCTCTTGGCCTCCTTTGGATGCCACTTTTATCTTCTTCTCATTGAATTTGAAGCAACATTTTCTTTGTCCATCTCATTAAGAAAAAAATTGTCAAATTGTCTTTCCACTGCAGAAAGCAAAATGTTATTTAGGACTATTGCACAGCTTCTTCTTTTATTAACCAAATCATCCCCATCATGACTAATGTGAATTGCATTGTCGCCTCACTCGCAGATGGATATGTTGTCAACAAACTTCTGATTTTTCGAGAAATCTACAGAGAGATTATTTCGTCATCTATGAGGGGTTTCTTTACTATGTTTCTAGCTGGCTAATCTTGTGCACTTGTTTTGCAAGTCAACATGTAATATGGAATCTCACATAACTTACTAGCAAACAAAGATGAACTCTTCTCCTCTCAAGAAAAATTACCATCAAAATCCATGGAAACTTCACTACTATCCTAGATTGAACATGACGAGACATTTTACCTAGGATAAAATGTACCATTCCTATCCTTACGATCCTTATTCCAAATGCCAACATAGCAACTACCATCTGCCCATGTATATATACCTTCCCCATGTTCAAACGCATATAACGATTGCCCCTCATACTTATTCCCATTTTCCCATGTAAGGGTACCTTTCCCACACATAAGAAACCCTTTCCATTCACCCATTTATTTGTTACCATTACCCCAAATATATCTCCCCTCCCCATCCTGAACACCATGCGTGACGCGTCCAGAGTCCTTCATAGAAATCCCCATTTGCATAGTATTTTCGTCAATTCCCATGCTTCTCATTCATCTACCAATGGCCCTTATAAGTGGAACCATCCACACCAGTGTATATGTTGAATCCATGCATAAACCCGACTTTAAAATCCCCTTCATAGTTTTCTCCCGATGGCCATGAAACCTTACCCTTTCCTATGTTCTTCCCTTTACACCACTCCCCTTCATACATGAAACCATATGCCCACAAGTACTTCCCAGACCCATCTGGAAAATTCTTAAGACATGATCCCAAGTAAAAGTATCCATTCCTATAAACACTCGCTCCACTAATTACACAAAATTCCTGCTCTTCCTTGTCATCATCAACAGGAGCCACATGACCAGACATACAAAACATGCCACTGGGTGGGATTTTCCTTAGGATAAGATATTTCTTAATATAATATTCTCCATACATTTTTTCAAACCATCACATCCATTTTTGAAAATAAAGGTGAAGGTGTGTGAGACTAACAATACCAGAATCTTCACAGCTCAATTATTGCAGTTTTTAACAGAACCTTAGACTGAAGCAATGAAATTATTATTGACATGGAAGGTCCCCCAACTCAATAATAAATGATCCCAGCACAATAAAATCATCCCATCCATCTGAAAGCTCTAGGTTCCTCTTCTGAATCCAATTAGGAAGAGGAAAAATGGAGAAAATTTGTCACAATGCCTTCATGCTCGGTCCCTCCAATGCATTTCCGTCCAGCCTACAGGCATAGATTCAAAATAAGTCCCATGCTTGTAGCAATGCAGAACAAATCCCAAAACGAAATAACACATAAAGAGTCACATATAATGCAATCTTTGCATTGAATGAAAGCTTCAATGCAAAATCTCAGGGTTAGGTGATTAACTCTTATATAATGAAGAGTTGTTCCTTACCAACACTTCGAAAAATAGTGTCGAAAAATTCTTATCAGTTATTTGCACCAATGAAGTCCCAGATGATTTAAAAGCATGCATTGATGATCCGGAGTGAGTGAGGGAATGGAATCACAATGGTACCTATTGAAATGAAATCATAGGCAAACACATAGCCCAACATAACATAGTGAGGATAGGATTTAGGAATACAATACCTTCAATTGTAGGAGGGCCTATCATCATCTAAATTTGGATTCTTTGCCACCAGAAAATCCATATCAGGCATCTGCACTAATGAAGACCAAGATGATTTAAAAGCCTACATTGGTGATTTGGAGTGAGTGAGGGCATGGAATCACATTGCTTCCTATTGAAATGAAATCACAGGCAAACACATAGCCCAACATAACATGGTCACAACAGGATTCAGGAATACAATACCTTCAGTTGCAGTAGGGCCCATCATCATCTGAATCTACATTCTCTCCCTGCAAATCTAAAAATAATAGACACAACAGGAGAGGAGTCCCTCATCATTTCCATGTATATCATAGTTTTATCTCACAAAACTACGTGAATCCATGCATAATAAATCGCCCTTCTTCTTAATTCCCAATTTTCATTAAATTAAGAAACTATGTTTAACAATGGAGGTGTACCACAATCTCAAGAAGCTCTATCACATCCTCCTCTCATCTGATGTTTGCAAAACAGCCGCAACATGAAAAACATTAGACAGAGCCTTTACTTCTATTTCATAAATATTATCCTGGAACATTATTTGGGTGCGCGCTAATATTCAGTGATACACTCCTGAAATGTTAAGATTTGCGACATGTTGTTATTATTATTATTATTAATATTAATGAATAACGCCAAACTCAAACTTTTATTTGGAGAATATTGGGTAACACGATGAAGCAAATCTGAAACCTACATTTCAAAATTTGGGAATAACAAATCCCTGGGGGTGAATGATCAAATCTTATTAGTTTATCATTGAATATTGTAGACAAAAAGTAGGCCCTACACATTAAAAATGGTAGACCTAAATAAAATATGGAGGTGACCTTTGGTTCGTAATATAGTTATACAAGTCATTGTGTCTTAGTGTTATAAGTTCAACTCATATCTCTAAATGCCTTTGTGATTAACTTAAAGTTCCAAGTAAAAGTCACTCTTGAATAGTACATAGAGACAATCTTAGATATGAAATGTGTCTGAGTGTGATGTCTGTGTCCATGTGAATGCCGATCTTCTAGTATTATAAGTTGGGCATTTACCTCTATGTTTTCAATCACACTTTTACTATGTAAAATAAATCCCATGGGAATCAAACATTGGTCAATAGTGTAGTGTAATGTTGGAAGATTTGATAGGGGCCATAAAACTTGAGCAACTAATTTCTTTTTTCCTTAAGAGATGTCTATTTATAAGGCCAAATATGTAAAAACATTTGATCAACTTATTCAAAGTAACACTATGATCATTATTGAAATGCTTGTTGCTTCATTCCATTTTAAACCAAGACCAAAATGTCCTTAAGAGTACAAAGAAAGTTAGCTTTTGTGTTAATATTGATATACACTTCTCGTGCCTTGGATGTTCTTGGTAAAAATGAGGATATGGAAGGGGAGGTTGTCCAAAACAACCTTGTAGGGTGACATTTTGGTAGCACCATGATAGGTGGTATTGAACTACCTTTATACAAGGGGGGTGTAAGGGGGGGGTGGGGTGAGGGGAACTACTTAACCCAATGGCCATATCAATAAATGTAAAACCCTATGGCTAACAATATTTTTATGGTCAACACCTCAAAACCTCTATTACTTGTTATTACCTCCAATATCTCATGTCTTGTTGTATCCCTAAGTATTATGACATGCATCATCATTGTGGACATTGACATTGTCATCATCATCATCATCATCAATTCCATATGGTACATCGACATCATCTTGATCATCATCATCAACATTAAGTACATTATCAACAAAATCATGATCATCATTGTCATTATGGTCACTCATATTCCATTAGTGTTCTTAATCACTCATCGACATTAGAATTAATGTCATGTAATTGTTAAGTTAATTTATATATCGTTACAGTCATTTCGATGATAATAGGATTGTTTAGATGTCATTATAGACATTTAGGTTCCATTAGGATCAATTAGAATTCAAAAGTGACGCCACATGCATAATCATCATTGACATCTACATCGTCATCATCATCATACAATAAATCAACATCATTGAAGTCATCATAGTCATCATCAATATAATTGCGATCATAATGAACAAGGAGCCATACTGCCTCACAAGAATGGATGATATAGTCTTATACTTATCAAATCATATCCATACACTCCATCAAAATTATCCTAATGCATCATCGTCATGTTGTTAGGGCCAACCAGATGCCATTAAGGTCTATCAAATGTTGTTTGGGATGCTCAAATTCCATTAGATCAATTTAGGTGGCATTAACGTAATTTACCCCTCATTAGGATTAATCAAGATCTAAAATTTCCATGATTACAATAATTTATGTGCAACTATGATAAATCAAGATCCAAAAGTAATATCACATGAATCATGATCATTGACATTGAAATTGATATATCTACATTATGTCGTACATTTTCTGAACACAATTCCTAGCTCTAAACCTAGTGTAATTCCTAACACAGTTTCTTTCAAAATTTCTGGCATCATTATAGGCGCCATACCTGGATCTATACTTGGCACTATGTTGGATGTTTTCTAGGTGTAATTCCTCGCTCTATACTTGGCACTATGTTCGATTTTTTTCTTGCAAAAATTCATGGCACAATTCATGTAGCTAACCCTGGATTAATATATGTGCTATGCTATTAAAGACATTTTTTTGGAGGCTATTCTTCGCGTTATATGGGATTTTTTTTTACGCTAATTGGGAAGCTAATTGAGACACTAACTGGGATGCTATTTGCGATGCTAATTGGGTTGTTAATTAACATCTAAAGTAGCACCAAATTTTAAAAATGGATGCAAATAACACGATTAAAAGAACCATCCCATGGAAAAGCATCCACTTTGTCCAAAAAATGATGAAAATTACACTAAAAGTGATAATAGATGCTAAAAAGGGATCTAAAAGAGACACTAATCATAGGGTTTTATTGTAGTGTTGAGAACTTGGAGCTTTTTTGGTCTCACCTTCTAAAATTGCTAGGTAACCCATAATCCCTCTCACGATGGAGTAGGGTTGTGAAGTATTTGAGTATGATGAAAGGTGTTTTCCACTAAGTTTCACTTATGGGATATTTCAAGTGAGCCACCAAGGATTGGAACACATCAATATTTTTTACTCAGTACTCAAGAAGTTCTATGGTTTCATGAGGGCTAGCAGTGGCCCCTTGTTTCACATGTTCACAACCCCTCAAGGGAATTGTAATAAATGACATAACATGATAGTTTTTTTTGTAAAAGGATTGGCCTCCTTAGTACTTGTTCATTAAGGTCATCATCCTTAAGTGTTTTTTCCCTCGTCGATTATGTGACACTTTTTAAAGCGACATATAATTTTTGAGTTTTTCACTCAAAATCCTCCAAAGCTGGGATGGTGAAATTGGTGATTTTGTCTTAAAAGGTTATTAAAGCCTAGGGTCTATGTATTATACCATGCTAGTCATAGTCTTAAAGTTTCATAGACATGTGTTACGTATTTCATAGAATTATTTAATTTTTGGGTTTTTAATAAAATCATCGATAATATGTATTTTAATTGTAAAAATTCAAAAGGTCATAAAATTAGGCTCTACATAATGTGAGAAACTCAACTACTCAACTAACTAACTAATTAATGCACTACTGATAGTGTTCCGTTGAGATTACAACTCTTAACACAACCTTTTAATCTCAACTAGGACAATACTTTCAGCACTATGAATGCAAAAAGATGCATGCTAGTCTATGTCTTAGTTAGGATTACATTTCATTCAAAAAATTTAGCTTCACTTTCTTCCTTGAAGTATACTTGGACTTCTTTTTCTTTGTCTATTGGACCTTGATCCTAAATAGTTGTTCTTTAGAGTCCTTTTCAGCTTTTGGAACATAGTGCAAGTCTTCTTCTTCTGTTTCAACGTGATTTTTCTGGTTGTCATCTTTACCCGCACACTGAAAATTTTTGTCAGAAAAAATATTAATATATTTCATCTTTTCTTGGAGAGCATTCACATCCTGGTGTTTCTCATCAATGGAAACTAATTCATCATTCTCATTGACTTTTTCATTTGTATGTACCCACTGCGCATCCTTCATTGCTTCTTCAAAAAATGTGGGATGAGAAGAAAACATAGCATATTGTAGTTGCTAATAACTAACAGGAGTATTGCTATTTCTTTTGTGATGCTATCAACTGGTTGTTGCTCATTCTCAACAAATGTTTCTATCGATTGTCTCTTGCAAAGAGAGACTATCACTCACATCACTGGGTACTACTGCATTAACATGTTTACTTTCATTAGCTAAAACAAATGAATCAACAACCTTTGTTGGGATTATATGATCACTCATTGCCTCATAATCAAAGTCTTCTTGAATTTCTTCCTCTTCACTATGGGATTCCTGGTTCTTTGCATGACTTGAAAATTCATCTTCTTCTACAGCCAGCTCTTCAGTAAATACTTATTTTAGTATATTCCATGCTCTTTTTTGGAATATCAACTTCTACAATATAATGAAATAGTGAATAGTCTATATTGTCTTGTATGAGACATAAGGTAACAACTTACCTTCTTTCTTTTTGGAACTCCGTCAAAGCTTTAAATGAATCTTGATTTAGGATCTTCTTCAACTATGAAATGCCACATATCTTGTAATTTCAACAAATTACTTACTTTGACTGGCCATACATCATTATGATATCCATCAAATGTTGTCATAATACTTCTTTGTGTTAAGAGATTTCTTACCTCTTCAATTTCTTTTGTTAATGCTTCGGGTAGCTCCATATTCAAGAATCGATCTTCTTATCTATTTGTTTCGATCACAACCTCCAATAAGATCAGATCTATGTGTGTGTATGTGTTGTCCACTTTGTGAAAAGGATTACCCATAAACAAAAAGAAATGGAAAAAAAAAACACTCAATTACTCAATTCCTCGATGTGTTTCGGCTTCGATCACAACCTCGTGTGTGTGCTTTCCAATATGTGAAAAGGCTTACCGAGACAAGGATCAGGCCGTAACCTCTGATACCATGTTAAAGATTAGAAAAAACTAAAAGACAAGTAGAAAAAATGGTATATTGATTGGTTGAGCAATTAAATTTCCTTCTCAATATTAAGTAGTAGTATTTATAACACTACATAACACCAAAACCATAGGTAACACTACTACACTGAGGGGCTTTTTAAAACAACTATTTAAGACAAATACTTGTATCGTCTTAAATTCAACGACTAATTTTTTTATTTTTTATTTTTTAATATTTATTATTTTGGTTATTGCCTTAGTAATGTCACTTGTCTCAATTGCGTAGCTGTCATACACAACACAGAGCATACGGGAGCCCATGGATTTTCAGCTCTGTTTTCTGCCTTGGCGGTGGGATAAAATTGTGCTTTGACTTGGTTGTGCAACACAAGAGCCCATGGATTTTAGGCTCAAGTTTGTACCTTGGCGGAAGGATAAACTTATGCCTCAATCTGTCTATGCAGTGGAAGGGAACAATGGTTAAAACTTTGAAATAATGCAGATCAACTTATGGTATAATATTTTATTGAACTATCCTTGGAGTTGAAGAAAACTCTTTTGAAGGGTGTATGTTTTCATTGGAAGAGAGGGGGCATTGGGAGAATGGGCGGCATGGTTTTGATTTGGGACATCATTTTGGGGTTTGAACTATTCTCCGCAACATTTTGGGTTTGAATAAATCCTTCTGAAGCGTGGATTTCATTGAAATATTGGGGATAATTGAAAGAATAGGAAACATTGTTTTATTTTTAGTCAACATTTTGGGTTTGGAAAAAACCATTTTGAAGAGTGGTTTCCATATATGAGAAGAGGTGTGGTGGCATGATTTTGATTTTGGCAGTGTTCCAAAAATCAAAATGGCATGGAATAACTTCAATGAGGAGGAGAAATATGCAATGCTAAATATTTGCAAGATGAATTCAAGGGTGCCATGAGAACGAGAGGAATGGTTGGGTTGGAAAAAAACCCTTATGAAGGATGGGTTGTGTTGCAAGATAAAACCATTGGAGTAGTTTTTATTATGGCCATTATTTGATGAATCATAGAATATATAAAGAAAATAGCAGGGAATCTGGTCCAAGAGCTGCTCGATTGAGGTAGGCCCTGTATTTTTCTTACTCAGGTTTGTTTGAATTTGGGTTCATTTCTAATGGCTTAACCTATAAACGATGCCCTCTCTTTCCTATGACTTGTTGCTTTTTATATAATATATAAAGAAAATAGCAGGGAATCCAGTCCAACAGCTGGTCGATCGAGGTAGGCCCTGTATTCTTTATTACTGAGGGTTTTTTGAATTTGGGTTTCTTTCTAATGGATTAACCTATAAACAATGCCCTCTCTTGCCTGTGACTTGTTGCTTTTTACATGTTGCTCTTGTAAATGGTGGCATTCTCTTGGTGTTTTGGTTTATGCTTCAGCACTTTTTCCCATGCTCCTATTGTATCTCATTGCATTTTTCACCGTCTGCAAGTTTGAGATCATGTGTTTTCTTGTTACATGTAGGGTTTTCTTGCATGGTATGTATTTGCAATTTTTATTATGATACATTTGATTGCCTATAGATTTTTTTTATTATAACTCCCTGTTTCCATTACATCATATTACTAGTCATGTTTCCATTACATCATATTACTAGTCATGATTTTGAGTAGTGGACTTCATTGCACCCACGACTTGCTTTTCCGTGTATGTTTTGTTTTATGGGTCTTTTGTATTTGGCGTTTTATTGAATTTTTTGCACTATGATTGGTTATTATCTTACCAAAAAAATCAAGAAGGATCCCAAATAAAACCTAAATAAAGGGGAAAATAGGGTTTAATAGACTACCCATAATTTAGTTTTTTTCTTTAGTGCCATATCGAGGACACCCATTCATGGTATTTGAAGCCGAGACACTTATTCATTTCTTCAAAGACTTCTAACTTCCTAAATCTACTTATTAGTATTTCAGAGATGGTATCAGAAGAATAAGAGCTTACCACGGTTGGAGTAGATATTGAAACAAACATTTTAGCCATGTAGAGCCCAATCAAACTCTAGATGAATCATGATAACCATGGTGACTAGGTATGCATAAATATTATTCATGCCTTTATTCTTCTCCACCATGTTAATAGAAAAAAATTCGTTATTCTTCTTTACCCGTTAATGATTATTATATAATGATGGATATTGTGTGTATGTGAAATAACTATAAATATGAAACACCAGCAAATTAAAATTATATGCATATGAAACAACAACAAATTAAAATTAATGTATGTGAAACAAGGTGATGGGTAGTGTGTGTATGTGAAATAACTATAAAATAAGGTTAGGGTAACATGATGGTGTTGTATGGCAGGAGGTCATATGTAAAACAACCAAGACTACCCTAAAGTAAAGTATTTTGCAATAGTGTTTTTAATTATAAAATATTTCCTTAGATTTAAAATGCTAAAATTTTCTTTCTTTGAAATTTGTTGTATATCGTTATAAATGAATTTTTTGTATATCTAATTATGGGATACAACAATTAATAGCTCTTAGACTTTAAAATTATCTTATATTATAAAATTTAGACCTTATACTATAGAATCTAGCCATGGCCACTCTGTATACAATTTGACTTTGCAATTCTTAAATTGACGGGAACTATGATTTTAGGCTTAATTGATGCTACAAATAATTTACTTGGAATCACTATTTATACTATTGGTGTTTTGGAGATACTAATGATAGATGCCACTCTCCAATTGGCATATCAAAGTATCTGTGTAGTTTAGGATGACATAGCCATTTCTCCTTTATTTGTAATTCCAACAGAAGTTTCAGATTGTAGGATCAAGCCATGCCCACCCTGTATACAATTTGACTTTGCAATTCTTAAATTTAGCAAGTTATATGAGTTTTTTATGGTAATGGGAGCTATTATTTTAGGCTTAATTGATGGTGCAAATAGTTTACTCGGAATCACTATTTGTATTGTTGTTTTGCAAATACCAATGATCTAGATGCCACTCTCCAATTGGCATAAAAAGGTATCCCTGTAGATTACGATGACAAGACTTTTCTTTCTTCTTTAATATATGTTCTAACAAAAGTTTTTTTTTAAATCTATATTCCAACAAAAGTTTGAGATAGTAAAATCCATTATGTAGATGATTTCATTGGAGCTTTCATAGTTATCATATAGAAGCTCTCTCTATTGGCACTTTGCAAAGTATGTTTTCACTGTACTTTTGAGGCAATGACAATGATTACGGTATGTGTGCTGCAAATACCGTGATTACTAAGCTTATAGTAAATCACTTTTTGTTGTTATTGGATCTATTTAACCATGTTTTGTTCAACTTTATAGTTCGATTCAGATTGTAGTAAAAAACTTAAATAATATAATCTAGTTTAATGGGTCCTTTATAACATTGTGCAAATTCCAATTGCAGGTGGTACATTTACATTGTATTCTATAATATGTCGCCCTGTCAAGGTGAGCATTTTCTCAATCATCACGCAGGGGACAGGGAACTTTCAACATCTAAGTGGAAGCTGGAAAACAAAGCAGAGTGGCCAATATTGTCTTGACTCCTTTCATATCAGGTATTTTATGTTTCTTATCTCTTATATAAAAAATGATCAATTTGATGTGTCACACCTTAAAAGAATTATTTAGGAAACCAATTTTAACATGATATATATTTAAAGTTATTATTAAGTATTTATAACGTTTTATAACATTAAAAATAAATGAAAAAAACATAGAGGACATTTTTAGAGAAGATGTCATTACCTATAATTTCAGAAGTGGCTGAAGGATAAAAATGGTTGATTCTAAATATTAGATATTAAATTTATTTTAAAAATGTTAAAATTTAAACTTTGAAAAAATCACATTAAAAATAAATGAAAAAAACATAGAGGACATTTTTAGAGAAGGTGTCATTACTTAGAAGTCGCTGAAGGATGAGAATGATCGATTCTAAATATTAGATATTAAATTTATTTTAAAAATGTTAAAATTTAAACTTTGAAAAAATCAAAGAAAATGGTTTAGAGGAAATTTTGTATAATGATTTTCTTCATAAAATAATATGAACAACAGAATTTTGTAATAGGCAACAATGTCATCCAAAACCCAGTAAAAGAAAATACAGATATTGAGATCAGATTCATGATTGTTAGCGAGTTCGAGTAAATAGACTACAGATATTGACATCAGATTCATGATTGTTAGTGAGTCCCAGTAAATAGACACAATTATACATGGACGAAAAAATATAATGAGTCCAGTTCATGATTCTCATGGAAATGCCACTGTATATATATACATATATATATAAATGTCCGATACCCAGATTTTGAAAGAAGCTTTCCAAATGTTAATTTTAAATTTTTAAACAATGTTTAATCAATATATTGGAAGTTAAAGTTTACAATAAATACAAATTAAATGATGAATCCAAATTCAATTTGAGAGGTTGAAGTTTTCATAATGTTAGTTTTGAAGTATTTAACCAGTGTAATGAAATGTTGAAGTTAACAACTATGGAAGTTTTCAAAATGTTGATTTAGATTTATTTAAGAAATGTATTTCTAAGTTAAGTGACACTAAAGTCAAAGAGTTGTATTTGTTATTTGATTAACCAAATGAGTAAGAGATATGAGAGTATAAAAGTTATATTATTTATATTATATAAATTACTATTCAAGAAATTTGGTTATATATTTATTTTATTAAATTGTAATTTTTTTACTATATTAATCATTGCCATTTCATAATGTAATATAAATAAATATTAATAACCAAAATTTTTAACATATTATATTGTAAATTAATTTATCTATTAATCTAAAAAAATTATTAAATATGTCATCATATAATTAAAATGATAAATTTATAACTTTCACTATATTTCTTATATTTATATTGGCTGGGTTTATTTTAAATTTAACATTATTTCTCATTTCCATATCACAGGTATATTAATGATGAAAGGCATACAAACAATCAAATCATCGATAAGCCAAGGTAAGAGGACTTTTTGTATTTTTCCTTCTCTTGAAAATATTCTAATAAGCCAAGGTAAAAAAACTTTATATATTTTTCCTTCTCTTGAAAATATTCTACTTTAATGATTTGTAGATATACTTGTGAAAATGATTTTTCTTAAAGCAAGAACAAATAACAATCCTAACCTAATGAGATTCTTCTAATGCTAGTTGGCCAGAAATAATAAAAATTGCATTACTGATCCATAGGATTCTAGAGATGAGTTGATATGGATTTCCAGAAAACTACACTACTAGTAGCTAGCAAATTCATCTAAAGTTTTTTTTTTAAACTAGTTAGTGGGCACAGGCACACACACATATATAAACAGAGTATGACCTAATAACTCACAGTAATCCATTTGGAAGAGACCTATTTATCTTACCTATCCTATATCCATTTCTTGTCTCTTATTACTACCATTTAAATGCAGTGTATAGATTGCTCTCTTATATCTATTACACAACTCTATTATTATTATTTGTTTCAAATCATCCACCGAGATTCGATCTAGTTTAAGAAAGGAGACATTAGTGAAAGAAAAAGTAGCTCATATTATAACATCTCACATTGTTTATTTCTTGGGATTGATGAATTAATTGCATGTTATGAAGATTATGTTGCATTCCTATGTAGCATAAATGGATGTGCACTTGTTGCTCTCAATTACACCATTGTTGTTTATGGTTTAAACGTTGGAAATTTTAACAAGAGCAAAACCCTTGCAAGAAGCACAGTCAAGCAAGCATCATGGAATCAAACCCTTGTCAATTGCAAAGAGTGAAGCGAGATATACCTCAAGGAACCTCCTTACCAACATGAGTTGTATCAACCATTCAAGGGGTAGGCTACATAGAATTCTTAAGTCCAAGTGAGGTTCTACGAACGACCTTGGACACCTATGAGCAGGGAACTACCTATGGAATCTCTAATTGTTTGACATCTAAATTTTGGAAGAAGTGTACCAAAAAGCAAATGTAGTACAGATAAAAATTATGGAGGGAGAGATTTTCGGATTTAGCTGAAGATAACTACAATGGAATATTTCAAGTACAAGTCCGAAGTGACATCAGTTATCCTGTTAACGAAATGAGGATAAACTATTCATGCAAGTGTAGCATTTGTCCGAAAACCTGCAATAAAAGTGCAAGTTGAGGGTTTGCAGTGGATATGAGAAACATGTGAACCACACCCAATGATAGAGCATATAATGTTACTCGTATATAAACAGTGTAAGATGAAATACTAACAGTTTGTCACCAATATTCTAAGAATTATTTGTTGACTGCAATATTTGAATCTGGGAGTCAAGGGAGTCTAGTTTCTTAGAATATAGTAAATTAATTTCGATTGAATAGAACTATAAATCCAAATTCCAATTCTAATTTGGATTGAATGGAACTATAAATCCAATTCCATGCTAATGTAGTTGATTACAATGCAGCATTATATAATCGAGCCATATTGTACTTTCATGAGTGTAGTTATCCTTTTTATATTAAATTCAGTATAGGTAATCAAAATATATGTATTCTTAAGATTAGTAATAAAAATAAAAATGAGTAAAGTCAACACTTGACTTAACAAATGACATTATTGGGTGGTTGTTTGTTTCCAGACTTAGAAATTCCCATAAACCAATTTTGATTATTAGAATGCCAATCATTCTCTCTCCTAAAAAAATATGCATTGGTGCGTATGTTACATGCTGCCATTTTCTCTGAGGTTTAGATAGACGACTAAATTGAAAATGTGCATTGGTGTGTATGCTACATGCTGCCATTTTCTCTGAGGTTTAGATAGACGACTAAATTAAAAATGTGCGTTGGTGTGTATGTTACATGCTGCCATTTTCTTTGAGGTTTAGATAGACGACTAAATTAAATGAGATATGGTTCTTTACCAATGATTAAGAAGAATTAAGAAGAAAGTAGAAGAAACATAGCTCTTCATATCTGCCACTTGAAAATTTTCTATACTCCTCAACTCAATCACATTAGTTGGTGTGTTGTATTTTCAGCTATATTGTAAATCAATATGTTGGTGTTTCTATATTAATTATGACATTGCTTCTAGGTTTTACACAACAACATACATCTTTTTCTTAATTGTTTAAAGGGCACTAGCTCAATGGTAGAGCATCTGCATTAAAAACAGAAGATTGGTGGTTCAATTCCAGTATGTCCTTCAAAAAATCAATACAATATAGGATATTATAGTTCATTTTTTAAGAAACTAGTATTTAGAGAGACACGGTATTGAGACAATATTTGTGTAAATTGTCTCAACTATACAGTTTATTTAGAAAGAGATATTAAGACAGTATTTGAGACAATACTTTTGAAAATTGTCTCAACTTAATATAAAAAGAAAATTGTGTGTTGTCTTAAATATCGAGTGTCTTAAACTATTGTCTTAAATTTAAGACAATATTTTAATACGATATTGTAAGACTATAGTTTAAGACACTAGCTTAAAGACTATATTTAAGACAATACACTATGTAGTAGTGTAAATACCATGGGTCATTAAATACTATGAACCACTAATTTTAATTAATGTGACCAACTCAACTATTCAACTAACCAATTAATTAATACACTATTAATAGAGATCATTTAACATTACAACTCTTAATAATTATGATTTATAATTAAAATATTCTATATTGTTTGTATAGATATTAATTTAAAAACAATATTTAATACAACCAGCGTAGATCCACATCCTAGGCTCTATCAAGCGCCGAGATGGATCAAATCTATCAAGGTGCAAACCTCTTCTAAGGTATCCATTGATTGGATTCAAACCAAAAGACACATCATTTTATTTAATGTCCACATATAATATTTTTATTATTAATATTTAATATTATTTATGGCCGAAATATAATATTTTTTATTATTTTTTAATTTGTTAGGAAAAAAATTGCATCATTTCTCCACACATGGTTTTATATGCAAGGCCCTCCTACAATCATGGGTTGTTTAGGAGGCCTTGCACATGGTTTATGTGCAAAGCTTCATAAACCATGTACAATAAAACCATGGGTTGTTCAGAATGCCTTGCACATGGTTTTAAAATCATGTGCAAAGCCAACATTTTTTTTGCGGATATTTCAATTTTGTGTTTTATTCTTAACCCACATATTTTTTTTACTACTAATGAAATTTTTATATTTTTTATTGTTTTGTTAGGTAGGAAGATTACAACATCTCCCCCATATTAAATTATTTTATTTTAACCTATTAGAAAATTTATTTTCGAATTACAATACAAAATAATACTTCATCGTTGGACACTAAAATGAGGGATCCATTAGTAACTTGAACCAAATAATTACTATATATTTTCGAATTCTGCCTTCCATTATTCCATGAAATTTTTAATCCTTGGGATTCTTCCATGCCTTTGGAAGGTTTTAGCTCTCAAGGGATTGTTTTAATTCATTTTGCAGTGTGATTGTATGTGTTTAAATCCATGGTTTCTTTGAATGCATTTTAGTTCAACTCCATGTCGTGGGATTATTATTGTCATGTAAATCCAATGGTTTGAGCCATTTTCATCACAACCATTCATGTAGTATTTGCTGGCTTCATGTAGTATTTGCTGGCTTTTGAGTTTCAGTTTCATAATATAGAATTCTGTCTACACATATTGTTTTCCATGTAATACTCATTTTAGTTTTTAGCCAAACGATTGACAACACTAGTCTGACCTCTTGCATAATATTGCCTACGGTTAATGTTTTCTAGATATATTTATTGCTCGGTTTTCATTGCTAATGGTAAAGGTGCAGTGCAGTCTGAAAATAGTTAGTGCAAACCCATGAAAAGCGAGAAGCAGATTATACCTGCAGCCTGCCTATAATTAGAGGCAGAGAACCTATGGAGTGGGCTTCCCGAATAAATGATTGAAAGGATCTTGATTTGGTTTCCTGCACAATGCAGTTTCGCAGTGTATGCACAAAATGGAAATCTCTGCTCCTATCATATACCTATTGGAGGAACAAATATCGGAAGAAATCTGCATGGTTCTTCCTCTGCACAACAGGTCAATTCTCATGCGCCTTTGACTTCGAAATGGAGCGCTGGTACAAGATACCCAATCCTACAATCCCTTGCACGTCTATTATTACTGTAGCAGCTGGCAGCATTTTATGTCTGAGGAATCTCGTTGCAGACTGCAATATATTATCAATCTCCAATCCGATTAGGAAGACAGTGATGCAACTGCCTCCCACTTTTAGAGTTGAGCACATACACAATGCAACCATGTGTCTCGCCAACGATGCCCGGTCCTTTCAACTTATTGTAGCTGGAGAAGAGAATAACATTATGTCAGCTGCTTTCATGAACTCGAGAGTGTATACGCTTTGTACGGAGATTTATGATTATAGTGCTGGATACTGAAAAATGGCAGGCGACCCCCTGCCTCATGCAAATTTGGGTCCGATCTGGGAGTGTCGTGCAATGGTGTGTTCTACTGTATCACAGAGATGCCATATGGAGTTGTTACATTTGATCCAGAAAATGGGATTTGGACTGAACTTGATGCAGCCATGCCATGCTCTATTTCAACTCCATCTCTTGCAGAGAGCAATGGGCGCCTAATGATGGTTGGAAAAGTTGTAAACATGCTTAATAAGCTGTTGAAAAAATACTCATCTGGGAATTGCAAGACTGGATGGGCAGTGATAGCAATGCATGGACCGAGCTTCAACAGATGCCTCCGAGTAGCGACTCGGAATTTGTGGCTCCTCTCAAATGTTATTCTCCATTGGTATGTTGTGCAATAGGGGATTGGCTCTGCATTGCTACGCATCTAAGACCGCGTATAGTTGCTTTCAATTTATACAACATTAATACCTGGAAAAGACTTCCGACTAATCTTCTCTTTCCTAGAAACAGAAACTGTCGTTTGTTAGGTTTGTGTTATAAACCTGAAGTAACAAACTGCCATCTATAGGCCAAACGTCTCTTGAGATTGGGATCTGCTATGGCCATAACCTTTTTGTTGAATCCAAACTGCAAGTTCCTACCTACTCTCAGCTCTTTTGAATTTTATTTATATGATAATTGATGGATTGCACTTTATATTCATCCCTTGCAGATGAAATATTGAAAATAGGATTAGTTGTGTACAAAGCTTAATCGTATGTGAATCGTGAATTATTAGGAAAGCACTGCGTGATGGTTTCACTGGTCAATTTGAGTGTAATAACAATAGGAGAATCCATAACGCAGGAGAGGCATTGCCACCCTGCACGTCCAAAAATTGGTTGGTGGCCATTCTTGACCGAGTCTAGAGTCATGAGGAACGCTGTGCCACCATCAATTTCTTTTAATTTGAAAATAACATTATGAAAGTGATATATTATTTATTATGAAAGTGATATTATTTTTTATTTTGTGTAACAAAATCTCTTCCATAATATTCACTATCACTATTATTTTTTGCCGATATATTACAACAGTTACAAACCTTATATCACGTTACAAGATCTCTCCATAATATTCGCTTTCACTATTATTTTTTGCCAACATTTACATCACGTGACAAGATCTCCCCCATAATATTCGCTTTCACTATTATTTTTTGCCGACATGTTAGTAACGTTACATCACGTGACAAGATCTCCCCCATAATATTCACTTTCACTATTATTTTTTGCTGACATGTTAGTAACTTTACATCACGTGACAAGATCTCCCCCATAATATTCACTTTCACTATTATTTTTTGCCGACATGTTAGTAACGTTACATCACGTGACATCACGTGACAAGATCTCCCCCATACTGGGCTGTAGAGCGCCTCTCGACGCAACAACAATATTTTGGTCTAAACAATTATTGCCTCAAATAACCCATGACAAATTAAATCCAAATCCAGACCATGAGAATTGAGCGAGCACGTTGTTTTTTACAGTCTCGAATCACTGTGTGCTTTCGGTGGCCTCTGTAAAGCATATCCTTCGGTGCTCCCGCTCGAAAAATCGCTGTTAGTCGTCGGCGAGATGTTCATCACAATTCTCAAGTCTTGCAACAGTTTTTCTCTTATAGCTTATCTGCTTGGCTCTTCCCCGTTTTCTACTCTGGACGCCGTTGTTGGATCAGCGGGTTGTGTGAGTACTTTGATCATCTTCCAATAGTGCCTGCGTGGTTTTCTTGTCTGGCCTTGCAAATATTCCATTTTTTAATATTTAAATTGTATTTATGATTGCAGTAAAAATAGCTTCATCTATTTACTCTAACTCAAACCTGTTGAGAATTTAAGCAATCTCAGCAGTATAAGCCCACTCAACTTTGTTGAGAATTTATTACTGAAATCACATTTTGGAGTGTTTAAATCTTAATTTTTGTGATACTTGAAAATTGAATATTTAATTTATAATAAGTAACTATAACTATGATTATTAAAATCATAAAATTATTAAAATAGCAATTTCCAAAAACAATTTAGACTAAACTTTTCCAATATCATCTGAGGTACTGCGTAATGCAGCTCCGTTCACATTCCTTTTGCAAAGTTGGACACGTAATAACCATGAGACATAGGGGTCGCTGCAACGATATAGTATAAAATCTGGGGAAATATAAACTTGTATATCATATTATTTGGGGATGGAGGTACTTTTCATTTTTCACTATGATTAAAATAGCAATTTCCAAAAACAATTTAGACTAAACTTTTCCAATATCATCTGAGGTACTGCGTAATGCAGCTCCGTTCACATTCCTTTTGCAAAGTTGGACACGTAATAACCATGAGACATAGGGGTCGCTGCAACGATATAGTATAAAATCTGGGGAAATATAAACTTGTATATCATATTATTTGGGGATGGAGGTACTTTTCATTTTTCACTATGATTAAAATAGCAATTTCCAAAAACAATTTAGACTAAACTTTTCCAATATCATCTGAGGTACTGCGTAATGCAGCTCCGTTCACATTCCTTTTGCAAAGTTGGACACGTAATAACCATGAGACATAGGGGTCGCTGCAACGATATAGTATAAAATCTGGGGAAATATAAACTTGTATATCATATTATTTGGGGATGGAGGTACTTTTCATTTTTCACTATGATTAAAATAGCAATTTCCAAAAACAATTTAGACTAAACTTTTCCAATATCATCTGAGGTACTGCGTAATGCAGCTCCGTTCACATTCCTTTTGCAAAGTTGGA
>LPNX010717327.1:69852-85524 GCA_001517045.1 Pseudotsuga menziesii
AGTTTTTAATGCTTGGGATTCTTCCATGCCTTTGGAAGGTTTTAGCTCTCAAGGGATTGTTTTAATTCATTTTGCAGTGTGATTGTATGTGTTTAAATCCATGGTTTCTTTGAATGCATTTTAGTTCAACTCCATGTCGTGGGATTATTATTGTCATGTAAATCCAATGGTTTGAGCCATTTTCATCACAACCATTCATGTAGTATTTGCTGGCTTCATGTAGTATTTGCTGGCTTTTGAGTTTCAGTTTCATAATACAGAATTCTGTCTACACATATTGTTTTCCATGTAATACTCATTTTAGTTTTTAGCCAAACGATTGACAACACTAGTCTGACCTCTTGCATAATATTGCCTACGGTTAATGTTTTCTAGATATATTTATTGCTCGGTTTTCATTTCTAATGGTAAAGGTGCAGTGCAGTCTGAAAATAGTTAGTGCAAACCCATGAAAAGCGAGAAGCAGATTATACCTGCAGCCTGCCTATAATTAGAGGCAGAGAACCTATGGAGTGGGCTTCCCGAATAAATGATTGAAAGGATCTTGATTTGGTTTCCTGCACAATGCAGTTTCGCAGTGTATGCACAAAATGGAAATCTCTGCTCCTATCATATACCTATTGGAGGAACAAATATCGGAAGAAATCTGCATGGTTCTTCCTCTGCACAACAGGTCAATTCTCATGCGCCTTTGACTTTGAAATGGAGCGCTCGTACAAGATACCCAATCCTGCAATCCCTTGCACGTCTATTATTACTGCAGCAGCTGGCAGCATTTTATGTCTGAGGAATCTCGTTGGAGACTGCAATATATTATCAATCTCCAATCCGATTAGGAAGACAGTGATGCAACTGCCTCCCACTTTTAGAGTTGAGCACATACACAATGCAACCACGTGTCTCGCCAACGATGCCCGGTCCTTTAAACTTATTGTAGCTGGAGAAGAGAATAACATTATGTCAGCTGCTTTCATGAACTCGAGAGTGTATACGCTTTGTACGGAGATTTATTATTATAGTGTTGGATACTGAAAAATGGCAGGCGACCCCCTGCCTCATGCAAATTTGGGTCCGATCTGGGAGTGTGGTGCAATGGTGTGTTCTACTGTATCACAGAGATGCCATATGGAGTTGTTACATTTGATCCAGAAAATGGGATTTGGACTGAACTTGATGCAGCCATGCCATGCTCTATTTCAACTCCATCTCTTGCAGAGAGCAATGGGCGCCTAATGATGGTTGGAAAAGTTGTAAACATGCTTAATAAGCTGTTGAAAAAATACTCATCTGGGAATTGCAAGACTGCATGGGCAGTGATAGCAATGCATGGACCGAGCTTCAACAGATGCCTCTGAGTAGCGACTCGGAATTTGTGGCTCCTCTCAAATGTTATTCTCCATTGGTATGTTGTGCAATAGGGGATTGGATCTGCATTGCTACGCATCTAAGACCGCGTATAGTTGCTTTCAATTTATACAACATTAATACCTGGAAAAGACTTCCGACTGATCTTCTCTTTCCTAGAAACAGAAACTGTCGTTTGTTAGGTTTGTGTTATAAACCTGAAGTAACAAACTGCCATCTATAGGCCAAACGTCTCTTGAGATTGGGATCTGCTATGGCCATAACCTTTTTGTTGAATCCAAACTGCAAGTTCCTACCTACTCTCAGCTCTTTTGAATTTTATTTATATGATAATTGATGGATTGCACTTTATATTCATCCTTTGCAGATGAAATATTGAAAATAGGATTAGTTGTGTACAAAGCTTAATCGTATGTGAATCGTGAATTATTAGGAAAGCACTGCGTGATGGTTTCACTGGTCAATTTGAGTGTAATAACAATAGGAGAATCCATAACGCAGGAGAGGCATTGCCACCCTGCATGTCCAAAAATTGGTTGGTGGCCATTCTTGACCGAGTCTAGAGTCATGAGGAACGCTGTGCCACCATCAATTTATTTTAATTTGAAAATAACATTATGAAAGTGATATATTATTTATTATGAAAGTGATATTATTTTTTATTTTGTGTAACAAAATCTCTTCCATAATATTCACTATCACTATTATTTTTTGCCGACATATTACAACAGTTACAAACCTTATATCACGTTACAAGATCTCTCCATAATATTCGCTTTCACTATTATTTTTTGCCGACATTTACATCACGTGACAAGATCTCCCCCATAATATTCGCTTTCACTATTATTTTTTGCCGACATGTTAGTAACGTTACATCACGTGACAAGATCTCCCCCATAATATTCACTTTCACTATTATTTTTTGCGGACATGTTAGTAACTTTACATCACGTGACAAGATCTCCTCCATAATATTCACTTTCACTATTATTTTTTGCCGACATGTTAGTAACGTTACATCACGTGACATCACGTGACAAGATCTCCCCCATACTCGGCTGTAGAGCGCCTCTCGTCGCAATAATAGTGATGTCAAATAACTCATTGATAATAAAATGATATATTTTATATGATTTTGTTTTTCTAATTTGATGAATTGGGAATTTAACTAGTGAAACAATCAAAATCTGCACCAAAGAAAGAAAATGTTTAAATTTAAGAATCAAGATACACATTTACTGTTAACATATTTTTTATATGAAAAAAAAATGATGGAAAAAAACCTATTGATCTAGTACATCACCATAGATGATTTTTGGTTATGAAAGAAATGATGGAGGAGTTGTTGGTAATTTTATAAAAAGACAAATTTATTTAGGTTGTATACTTATTAAGTATAATTAACATCAATTTTCTATAAAAAATAGTACATGCGGATATGATTTCTCTCTATATATGAATTTTAACTATTTTCTACACTTCAAAATTAAATCCTAGTTGAAAAAAATTATACGAGGGGAATAGATAAAAGGGGCGATTTAACTTCAAACGAACTTTCTAAATTTTACAATTCTTGAATCATTAAGAGATAGTATAGATCTTTCTTCCGTTCAAAGCGAAGCTTTATATTTGGTTTTTTTGCAAAAGCTTCAAGGAGATCGCTTCGTCCTGCAAATCACAGATTGGAAACATATTTTAAGTCTTATTTTAACCACACAACATAATTTTCAAAAATCACAGGTTCATCTTTTTAGTGGTTTCAAATTTTAAAAATTGGTTTGCTACCTGTCAAAATTCTTTAAAACTAAGCCGCCTTCCAGCAAACCTCATACATCCAAATCTATAACCCACTGGATTGTTGGTTTATTAGAACCAATTTCTTTCACTAAATCAAAACAACATAAAGTAGTAAATAAAAAATACGAAGAGTTGCTCCTGATTTCAGAGGGCGATGCCGTAAAAGTTACACATTTGCATAGAGATATAATTACACCCAACAAATAATGTAATAAATTTCACAGGTATATAAATATAAATACCTCTAATCTCATTCACAATATCATCAAAAAAATAACTGAACTTCAGATCGTAGAAAAACATGAGGTTCATTCTGAGATGTATATCCCTCAAGAGTAACATCTTTCAATAAAATACTTGAACTATCAAATTACGACCACTAATATAACTTATGTCAAGTCTAAGAAGCAAAGAATCAAGTTGCGATACCTGTATCATATTGAATAGAACCCTTCATCAAATCAAATGTATGCTTTGCTTTCTTTTGTTTCTGTGCAGGCAACTAAATTTGCTTGTCAATATTCTTCCTTCTGTTAGGGTTTCCAACCACTTGGAACTCATGCGATAAATCCTTGCTCGAAGGTAACAAAGTGGTGCCTTGAATAGAACCGCTTTGTCTCTTGGTAGCGATCCTGCATGAAGATAGACTCCCCAGAAAATTTTCAGTGTACTCTTGGATTATGGTATGAAGCAAGCTCTTCAGTGCATATGCCTGGTCCAAACTTTTTGGTGGGTTGTTTAAAAAATACATCAAAACTGGTCGAATAGATAAATTAACAACTTTCAATTCATCCGCATGAGATATTATATTGCTCCACCTTGCCATCACAAAATCAACAGGATCTTGCCAAGTGTTTAATTAACCTAGTTTTTAATACACCAATTAACATCACACATATTGGAACTAGCATATATTATCAAACCAGGCTTTCCAGATCAGTCAAGTATAGATAACATTCAAGTGACTATCAAACCTTTCACTTCAAATCTTTGAAGTGATCTATTCAAGCAACGAGTCTTATGCGTAGCTCTAAATCCAAGGCACGAACAACAAGAACGACCACAATTTAGATCTGATGCAGGAAGAAGATCCATGGACTCTCCTTGTGGAGACTCTGGAATGTCATAACTAAAAGTGACCAGCAAAGAGCCATAGTAAGGGAATCATTGTTTGCGTGGAATAAAAATTAAAATCAGCAAGCCTAGTAACAAAGAACGAGCTTGCAAGTATTGTTCCGTCAAAGCATGAAGATTGTTGTCTTGGGGGCTCCATTGTTGTCAGGAGAAAGTTAAAGCAATTGTTGTTGTTATATGGCCAGTCAATGCGAATTTTGTTAAGAGACAAGCTAAGTAAAAAACAATTATGATAGTGATGCACAAATTAAAAGAAACAATGGACCATTGAGATCAGTAAAAAGAGGAACTCCTCCCTGATGCAAGAATATTATGATGGGTAGAAGAATACTGAATATGAGAAGTCTACATGGTGGTGTGTAGTTCTATGGTCTTACTGATTTATAAACTTTGAGGTTAGAGACCCACCATGGGTTTATGGGACAATCAAAGTTGCGAAGCCTTGTGACACATATGGAGACCCAGGTTGCATGTGAGTGTCGGGTGGAACTATTGTATCTAGTACTCGCAGAAAATCCAACTAGGTGGCGGGTAGTACATAAAATAATGCTTCAGGATTGTTAGGTTACAGCAATCAGTCTGCCTCAGTTTCTACTAGATATCCTGATGACATTAGAGGTGGAAGGGTCTTACAAAGGTCTCCCATTACCATCTTTTGATGGCAGCAGTGATCTATGGGAGCATTTAGATCGTTGTTAGCTGCACTGGATGGCAGGTGAATCCACTCATTCAAAGCATCAGTTTCTACTAGAAATAAACCATAAATCTAAAAACCATATAAAAGAGAAGGCTCAACGCCATTGTATGAATTTTTCATTATAACCTAGAAAATCCATTTTCATCGGAACTTAAGAACTACGGCTAGTTAATAAAGTTAGCTCATTAACACAAACAGAACCCATGAAAGAGAATGTAAAATGGCGTGTGAAATTTAAGACCATTGCAAAACAGTTGAGTTTCAAAAATACCTAGAACTTCATATTTTTGTAAGTCATTGATGGAGGCTAATTGTGTTGCGCAAACATGAACTAGATGACTGTCAAGCGGAAAAAGGATGAGCAAAAAACAAATTGGGAATCAGTTCCACAATGGTTTTCGATCCATTTCATAAGAAAATAAATCCTAAATGAAACAATACTAATTATCTCCCCATTACTCATACCTTTTAAAAGGTGAAAGATTAAAAGACTCACTATCTCTTTTATATTATCCGGGATGTATGTGAAACTATTTGTTGATAGTGCAGTACCAAAGTCAACATCTTCACAAACTATCTTCATGGTTGTTTTAAACAATTTTCCATCACAACGCCAAATAACCCCTGGTATCCACGACAAAGCAGAAAAAGCATTCTCTATATTACTTATATGATTACATTTAATCCGTTCCATGTTAGCCGTAAACTCTTTCCAGAATGAAAACTTGCACTCCTGTGCAATAGCCGAGGATACATTTTCCTTTGTAAAGTAGGCTACGCAATATTTCTCAACTACTTTTCGATGCAAACCATGTCGGTTTTCTATCCCATTAGAAACCATGGATAACATTTCTGGCAGAAACTCCTCTTGTAATTCTAAATTCTCACAATTGGGCAAATTGCATGGATTCATACAAAGTCTGGCAGCCATATCAGGGGAAGCATTTATTTCCATAGATGAAAAGAGTTCTCGAAGGTGGGCTTCTTGCGCTGAATTCAAACGAACAACATCCAAATAACACATACATTCGTTGATGCAGTCGTAGAACAAAAATTGTGAAGCAATACGCAACTTGGGTAGGTATTGTTAAATTATTGAAGCATTAATATAAACAAGGACTATCGATTTCCTTTGAAGGTAAGAGGAGATCAAACGATGTGTAGTTGATCCAAGCAATTTCAGGGAAGGTTTAGGAGGGTTGGAATCTAGATGACCAGATAAATGGATGGGTACCATTGAAAAGACTGGGTGCCTTAATGCATGGCATAGAAACGACTGGGTGGCATGGTAAAGACCGTGATCCAGACACATGTTGCTCGAAACATTAATTTTAATAAAGGTTTCTGCAAACCTAAGCGTGATTGAGCACATCTCCCGTCGCTTGCAGTGTGCAGAATAAACTTACATACATATAATCGCCTGCACTGTGAATGAACTTACATACATACAAGTGCATTACAATTTTGATGATGAGAGCCTGCCACCGGGTCTTGGGTCACAATACCCAAGCAAATGTCAGCTGCCCTAGATCAATGGACAAACAAAAAATTAGTTTAAAAAAAAAAATCTTTAATACACTCAAAAATCAAAGTATGGAAAAAACTTTAGAAAACACAATAAAATTTATGCCAAACTCTTAATTTATCCCATTGTCACGGACATAATAATAACTAACATACCTTTAAAGTAGGGAAATGAAACATCTAGAAACATTTTAATATTTTGTAGAATGAGAAAAACTTGTGTATATGTAGACAATATAATTTTATGTGTTTGAAAGTAAGTCTACCTAATTTATGGTAAGAATAGTAATGGATGACATTGAAAAGAAAACTATATTGCAAGTATCTATAAAATAACTGCAATACTAATATTTGTATTAGATATATATCATTAAGAATTTTTATCTTGAAGACTATTGATCAAATATGAAATTATCTAAAAGTTTGGGTAAATTTTAATATTAGTAAATAAAATATTTAATTAACATTTTTAATAAATAATTTTTAAAATTGTTTTATAATACATTAATGTGTGCTATACAATTATATTAACTTATAATAATGTGTACTATGGATATGCATATATCAAACATATTAATTTGTTTAACATGTAATAACTATAATAACTTAGTCATATCAGTTTATAAGATTATATTGATTTATGATTGATTAATCTATATAATTACATTGTGTTATAATAAAAATACATGAGCTATATGATATTTAATATAGTTGATTCTATTATATAATATTTGTAGTGTTAATATACAAAAGAATCACATTATAACATATATTTTGTAAACGTCATCAATAAAAATATAATTTCATGCAAACTGAATGTGATGTGTAAATTTTTGTAGCACGTGGAATTTCAACACTTCAAATTAATGGTCACATGATTTTGAAGTCTAGTTTCTAGACACATGCATGCGGTTTTGCCTTAGATGATGATTTTAACACTTGTGACAAGGGAATGAGATGAGTTTAACACTTGTGACGACTAACGAGATCTCAACAGCTAGTGAAAGAGGGGAACATGAGGGGCACACATGCCGAAAAGGGTACATGTGCTTTGTCTCATGGTTTCTTTCACCTTAATGCAATCTTATGGTATAAGTAAATGAATAAAGAGAGAGCTAGCTTGAAAAGAGATATGTCGCATCCCACTTTCAATTTGTGCTATACAAGCATCAATACATGGCTCAGAATGAGCTATCATTGTTCCAAGATACACATCTTGTAACTCAAGGAATCCTTTCAGATATTTATTGGGAAAGAAAATTTAAATTTGATTTTGATGGTGCGGAGATGTATGCATTGAATAAGGATTCACATATCGATGGATTTGATACATTTGTTGATTTAATATACAAATAGAGGAGAAGGCCTTCTAAACCATGGCATATGCAACTTTTGTATAAATCCTTAGCGATGATGGGATATTTTGTTAGCTCTAGAATGCATATTTTATCAAGCAAAATCTAGAGTATTAAGTTACATTGGTGGAGACATTGAGTGAGGCCCTTGAATAGCCACCTAGGGATTTATCCCTGAGGCCTTCTTCTTACCAATACAACTCTCAACCACTCGAGCTAACCCGTCGGGGTTTATGCCATTTTATTTATGTTTTAGAGTTTGCATTAATTTTTTTGTTTGGTTACATATGATATTTGGAGTTGTTGACATGCTTTACAATTGCACTTGTTTTATGTGTTGACATGCAATGTTATGAAAAAGAATACGTACATTTAAACCAACAAAGCAAGTACATTATAGCTATTAGATTGTGTTTTTTAGTTTTTTTATGTGGAGAAAGTCTTATATCATGAATCTAAATTGACTAACTCAATATAAGCTATCTTCTCTATTCAAAGTGATAAAGGACGTATCATATTTTTTTATAGCAATCAACCACTCATTACAACATGACTCATTCATGAATCTAATTCATTTATGGATATGATGAAAGATAAAAAGCTTTAAAAAAAAGATATCATTTTTCATATAACACAAAGTTAAAATATTGAACAATATTGTCACAAATATCAATATTTAATTGTTTAAATAATAACATGTTACTCTAGAAAAATAGTAGATCCCTAGTTGTCTCAAACATTGTAACTAAAAAGAATTTTACTAAGTAATACAACATTTCCTTTTTCCTTTGTGCACTAACAACACTAGACTACTTGTATTAATACCACTAGTTAATACCAATCCAACTATAATGAACCGTGGGATTTTACAATGTAGTTTACTAAGACATGATGTCCATCTCTCTTTTTTATTATTTTACATGTGGACTACTTGCATTATTATCTATAAAATTATTATTATATATCAAACTAAATAAATGTAGTTCACTTTTTTATTCTTGTATCTTATTCCGTCAATATTCAATTGTCTTCTTCACTCAAATAGCTCCCTCCATCATTTCTTTGACATCTATTGTTCCTTCATCTCACAGAATATCCCATGTCCTCATTCTTCTCATCCAATAAATAGTCTTTCAGTTGGGACCTGCAACAACACAAATGAATTTGAGCCAATAACTTGACTAGTAACATATTTTATATCGAGATCATATTTTTAAATAGCGGTCATCTAGTTGGCCTGGTTCCCACCAAGTTCCTTTTAACAAATAATGATATAATAGTTGAGTGCAGAACAAAAACAATTGTGTGGCTCTTATAATTTAGGGCTTGAATTGTTTTATGATAACGAAATCCCTGTGCAGATTCTGCTTCATGCTCTCAACAGAATCAGCTCGAAGTGGTCTCCTCTGTAATCCACATTACACATCTTACTATCCATAAATCTCTCTCGAACGAATTTTGATGACTCTTTCAAGATGGAAGGGTCCCTTCCTATTTCCAGACTCTTTCAAGATGGAAGGGTCCCTTCCTATTTCCAGACGTTGAACAAGATGTAGAAGAACTCAACCCCTCCAACGAAACTGCTGACTCGATGGAAATGAGGTTGTTTGATGAATAACTAAGGGAAGATATAGCGAGTTCGAGGGAAAATCTAGCGGGTCTGACTTTTAATAAATTCATAGTTCGTTTATAGGCTACGACTAATTTCAGACATATGTTCAAAGATGACTTAAGTGGCGAATTTCTTCATAAAATATGTACAAGCATATATGAGTTGTATCGAGCTTCTAGAGGCTTGGAAATTAGGCATAGAGACGGAGGGGGTTGTGTTCATTTTTTCCCTTGGTACTAAAATTTTAATACACCCTTCTAGAAAAGATGTTGCGGATGATGTTAACAAAGCGAGTGGTAAGGTATTTTTTAAGGATTCTAATATTATACTTAAAAATCATATTCTAGGTGATTGTTTTGGATTGAAAAAAACATGTTTATAGATAGGTAGGCGAATATTAAATATGAAACATATTTATTAAGGATTCTAATATTATACTTAAAAATCATATTCTATGTGATTGTTTTGGATTGAAAAAAACATGTTTATAGATAGGTAGGCGAATATTAAATTTGAAACATAAAATTAACACTGAAGGGTGTAAATTTTGGCAAATATTATGATAAAAAAACATATTTTTATGTAAATATAGGCAATATTGATACTAAAAATGACCAAATAGCAAATTTATTTTTTGAAAAAAACCCAAAAAATAGCGAGTTGGTGAAATTCCCTCCCTAAAAATTACCATGGAGAGTGGTGATAAGCAATATGATGAGATAGACCTTGGAATGTACATGATATTGAGATTTGATAAATTTGCAAGGATAATTATTCAAAGTAATATGAAAGAAATGTATTCCCTGATTACATCGCATGAACACAAGTGGAAGAATGTTTTTTTCTGCTAATGGATGCTATTGTTAAGAGCATAAAAGAATTTGCATCGATTGTTTCCGACGCTGCAGGTTTTGCCTAAGCTAGGAGAATAGGTGTAGAGGAAATACAAGATAAAAAGTAGCACATAGGATAACAAGCCCATGTCTTTTTTCATGTGTGGTTTTATCGATTTTGCAATTCCTTTTTCCAATCTGCACAATTATTTCATCATTTGGGCGTGGGCTAGTCAAGGGTTAGTTGACATTTGGGTATGATAGGGGGTGGCTCCTCATAGGCCATCGACAAAAGACGAAATCCTGAGGGGAACCACTCCCTTAAAAAATTCCTTCGACATAATTAAAAAAACATCTTCTTACACATCCGGTGGGAGAATGTAACAAAACCACTTGAATTATCATAACTTAGTAAAAATATCTTGATATATTTTAAGCAAAAAATATCTTGATATATTTTAAGCAATCTCTAAAGCAATTTTTTTTTTAAATAAAAGAGCACAGAGTCCATATCCCACTTAATCATTATGCGAAGTTCATGTTATCTACTAAAGCAAGGGTTATTTCAATCTAAGTTTACTTAGCTGAATGGCTAAAATAGCCTTCATTCTTCTTCTGCATGGTAACTATCTAATACTTAAACATATTAATAGCATGCATGTTTAACCTAATATTCTAAAAAATTGTATCACTATTATGAAGTGTTAACTACTCACTTATATAGAATATTATTAACAGTTAGTCTTATATTCATGACTATTTCGATGCCTATGTTCTTGGTTGTATTGTATTAGACTGCTAACTTAATTAGTTGTGGACTTAAAGTTTAGTCTTAATGGTTGGAAAGTAATCCTTGGATTTTAAATGTATCTTTATTGATACATTAATCCAGGAATGACTCTATTTCTAAATGTTAATAACAGCATATGCTTGACCTTAACCAATATCCACATACTTGTTATTACCTTCTCAGGTATGATTCCCCATATAAAATGAATACTTGTCCTTCGAATTATGAGTAGGAGAGAGATAAACTTGTCTTATTGAGCTCATCACGAGACTTGTTTAAGGTTTATAAATTGTTGACTCATTTTTTAGGGTAGTCTTTCGCTACATATAGTTACGGTTTGGGTGCCTATTATGATATACCTAAGTATAATAAATCCTTGATTATTTTTCAATGAAACTAAAATAGTCTAAGTTATGTCGACTTGTTGAAAGATTTGTTAGAATCCAAAACCGCTTAACACATATATTAAGTTTGGGTTATGTCCACTCAAGTGAAATTGGCTCCATACTTTAGGGATACATGATGATTCTAGTATTGGATACTCAATAACAACATAAGTATGCTTTCTTTCTTGATACTAACGTGTCTTTTCCTTGTGCCTTTTCTTAGGTTCGATTTGAGGTCTTGAAAACTTATTAAAATTGAGTTCCAGAGATAATGAAATAAAGCATCAATTTCATGGTGTTTCCTTAGGGTTTGCAACCTAGGGTTATCACTAGACTTTTTACTTCTACCCAAATTTCTAGATTATTACTATCTCCTATACCTTAATTATATAACGATTCTTAATGAATATTTTATCCATAGATTCTGTTCATCATGATTTATCTTCTATCAAAATAAAATGAGCAACCATTTACAACTTATAACATTAAGACCACAATTAAAACAAATGGTGGAATATTTAATGCAAGAAACAAAGTAGTTATTTAATTGTAATCAATAAACATAATGAAACATTTTTCAATCAATATGTGATCCATTCTAATAGCTGTAAATAATACTCACATAGTTAATGAGCATTCATTAACTGTAATCATAAGATAATAATTAAAAATTACTACAAATAATAGTGGTATTAGGTAATCAACATTCATGCTCCACCCATCCTTAGGACATCGAAGTCAATAATGACCTCCAAGTACCACTCCCTTACCTAGAACTCAAATCAAGCAAGTTGAACCTTTCTCTTCAAATGCCACCAAATAAACTAGGGAAAGTTACTGCCCAGAACCTGAAATCTCTCAGAGATTGGTAGCTCTAATTCCATAGATTCCAATAGATCTCAAATTTCCCAAATCGTTGAAGCTCACATGTATCACAAAGCCTCGAAGCTCACACTTAATATAGATCCCGGAAGCTCAAACTTAACACAAAGCCTATAAAGTCTCTTTTCTTAAAGGGTTGGGGTTTTTTCCCGCTATGCATGCTTTTCATTTGCCTAGGACTTTTCTTGGCTAGTAACGACATGTTCCCCATTTGGCCACGTGTCCCCTTAGGGATGAGTAAAAGCTCAACTAGTAATCTTAAATGAGAGTTCTGTTAATTCACAGCAAGGATGCTCATAACTGTACCTAAATTTAATTAAGATTATTAAATATCTATCTAGTTACATTGATGTTTAATTTCATCAAGGTCATAAGATTAACAAATAAAGTTACCAAATTTTACATGTTCATCATAGTAATTAAATTTAACGAGGGGTGTTACAAAGAACTAGAGTTTCGATGGCTTTGGCAAGAAATAAATGATCGATGAAATCTCATACTACTTTCTTGAAGAGGATTCCCATTGTATTAGTTGGTAAAGATGATAAATTGAATAGAGTTGAGAGCCTATCAACTAGAGCCTTAATGGGAATATTTGTTTACCTCACGTTGAATTGCTTGGAGATACTCAACTAGATTTCCATTAACTAGAAGTTGATGCTCAGTCATTGTCCCAAACTACACATCCTAATGAATAAAGGGTTCTACATTCAATTTCTAACAAAAGAGGATATACAAAAATTACTTGCTTATTCGTCGGTAAAGGGGAAAGGTAATTTCATGCTTAAATGGTGGTCTTTGGGGCTTAATCCTTATAAAGAGGGCTTCTAGATAAGGCATTATTGGATGCTACTCCTCGATTTAAGTATTGAGTTGTGGTCAAGGAACGCTATCATTTCTATGGTGAATGCAGTGGGAAATTTTTTATTCTTTGTCAAGGACTCTCTCAAGAAAGTAGACAAGAGAATAGATTTGGTTTTGGGGGAATTAGATATGCATTGAGGGATTTCCCATAGAGGTTGAGATACAGTGGGGTGATAGGACTCACATTCAGAACCTAGACTATTGCCACAATCCCTTTTGGTGACATAGGTGTCACCAAACTGGTGATTTCTCGGAAGATACGTCATTTTCTCTGGAGAACCTTATTTTAGAGATATTACCAATGATTTTGGATTTGGAATTCAATGATTGTTCCCAAGGTTGTATTGAACCTTCCTTAGATTTACTTATTTTGGGGAATCAATAGTTTACGGAGGTTTTATCTTTCTCAAATATGTACAAAACACTCTTTGAGGACATCATTTTTTGATTCTATAGATGTTGAGGAGGTTGATATTTTAGAAGGGGTGGAGGAGCGACATGGATTGGGTAATTCTTTCTCAGGTAGGGATTTGGAGGGTAATTGAGAACTTGGAGCTTTTTTGGTATAACCTTATGAAATTTCTAGGGAACCCATAATCCCTCTCATGATGGAGCAGGGTTGTGAAGTATTTGAGTATGATGAATGGGTTACTTTAGATCCTATGCACAGTGGGGAGGTTAACATGGTTGATGTAGTCACACTCTTTTTTTTGAAACCTCTCCCCCATTATCGAAGGTAGGGGTTGGTGCTTATATAGGGTTTAAAGAGGTGGTTATAGAAGGTTTCACCATTTTCAAGCTTGTAACTCGCGGTATTTCAAAGGATTTAACCCAGGTAGGTAACAATTCAACCCCCTCTTATAAGGAAATTATTCAAAAATCTCCCATATTGGTGTATTCCTCTACTTATGGTCGGTTCTTGGATTTGGTATGTAACTCTCGATCTCCTTTACAAAATGTGGCTATTAAGAAAAAATGAAACAAATGCACTAAAGGGGTGGTTAGAGGTGGTCTCAAGACTCCATGTTTGCCACTTTCTTATCAATTTTATTTAATTTTGTACAATTAAACCTTAGGTACAGATGATATAAAGGGATATTCAACAACTCCTTAAAGGGCCCTTAAAGCAATTGGTCCCTCTGGATTAGTTCCTTGATGAAAATAATATATCTTAATGTTAGAGGGGTTGGGCATAGCCACAGGGTAGCCCAAAATTCCTTTCCCTCAAAATATTGTTTGAATAAAAAAAACCAAATGTTTTACTTATTCAAGAGACTATGGTATTAGGTGTCAAGGCTTGATGATTTAAGCTTCTTCCTAGGTGGGAATGCGTTTTTGTTGATGCCCAAAGATTTTTTAGGGATTTAATGACAGCTTGGAACCCTCTTGAAACTAAGTTCTCACCTTTTTTTTTACTTGTGTTGATATTTTGTCGAAAGGATTTAGTAGAGACCTTGGCCATACTATTAGGATTTCAAAATGTTATGGCCCTTATAGAGACATGAACATGGTTTGGAAGGAGGATTTGGATAGTGGGATATTGGAGGCCCCTTATTTGATACTTGGGGGGTGATCTAAATACAGTGATTTCTACTCGAGAAGTGTGTGGATCACATTCCCTCTTGAATCCATTCACTCACTGGTTCAACCATGTTTTTTTAGAGGATAATTTAACCAACATCCTTCCATCACCTTTGATGCCCACTTGGCATAATGGAGAGACTAGGGACAACAGTGTGGATAAAATAATTGGTCCATTTCTTTTAGCTGAGAATATGATCTCCCACGCTGAAAGATACATAACTTGTGTGTTAATGTTTATATATCATACCACCTTCCTTTTTTCCCTTAAATTGAAGGTTCAACCCCTAAGATAAATTACACATTTAAGTTCAATCATTATTAGATAGAGTTAGAGTTTTATGGGTGATTCCATGAAGGTGGGTAACACTTTTTGGCCAAATTTGGCAATGAAAACCTGATTTTTTTACTAATGTGCTAGATAGAAGCCCTCGAAATGCACATATGTCATGGGAATTTCGACTTGTAGTAAAAAAACAAATTGTAGAATGTAAAGCCCCTACTGGGTCTCCTTTAGGATTCATTTACAATCAAGAATTTAACTATATATATATACATATACAGTTTGATAATCAAAATGCTGTTTGATCTATTCTAACAGTTTACTGTTTGAATTATGCAAGTAGCAAGGAATGATCACAACATAAAAACCTTTAATATTTAAATAAACAGAATTGCCACATAAACTGCGGAAAAATACCTGTAGATAGCTAGTAGATCCACCGTTGTTGATGTCCTTGCTTGTCGTTTCTCCTTGCCTTATCCCTGCAGCCAAAGTCCTTCCCAAGTTTCGGAAACTCAAGCAGCCCGAACCAGTTTTGCCACCCTGCCAACTGGCGAGGTCTCGCC
>LPNX010717327.1:96980-167694 GCA_001517045.1 Pseudotsuga menziesii
CATAGAATATTATGTTAGATTCCCAATGATATTTTTGTAAATATTCCGATGTCATTTAATGCATATTTTTTTGTTATTTTATTTCACAATATACAATTATTTATTATTTTTCGAAACCGACCACATCTGATTTCAACATCATTTTATACACATGTGTGTCCATCCCAGATTTTTTTCACTGTTTTCAAAAATTGAAAAACCAAAGATACCCTTTTGAAGAGGAGACACCGATGTGTGGGCTGTTCATTTTAAAGAATTTTTTGGATGTGTATTCTTTACCCTGCAGTTTTTTCTTTTAGCTGCTTCGAAGTTGTTGTCAAGTTTTCTAAATGTAAGTTTTAGAACGAATTAAAAAAAAACCATATGAATGCCAAAACACATGCATGATACCTCAATGGATAGAGGATTCAGTGATGAATCTATCGGTACAAACTCTGCTCAGTTGTGTGCCATGAATGGTAGGGTTTACACCCCTGGAAGACACAAATAAACATTGATTTTCCTGTAAGAGGGCTAATTCTCTATTTTTCAGGCCCTCAATCGAGCTATTCAAATCCCTCAATCGAGGGTCTAATAAACCCTCAATCGAGATAATGTTAAAACCTCGATCGAGGTAGTTCCGAAACCATCGATCGATCTACGACCTCGGTGAATGAACTTAGGCATCGATGGCATTAATGCTATTCCAACTACCTTCCCAACCACATTTCCCACCTGAATTCCTAAAGGAATTCTATATAAACATAAAACATAAACATGTTACTAATTTTATCCTTCACAATTGACTAACCTATTTGAAACAATGCTTGTGTTCTAATGCAAATTTAGAATTATGTATTGTGTTTACATATTGTTGCAGGTATGAATTTGGATTGTTGATCAATCACAATGGGAAGCAAGAAACGTCGAAGTAAAATATCTACTCGAAACCAAAGAAACATCGAAGAAATAAGAGAGAAATATAGAGAAAGAACGAGGAAAAAAGAGCAATCTTGAGAGGAGAAGAAGTTGCAAATCATCATATGATGTGCGAATCAAATTCCATTAATAACAATATTGGTATGATTTAAAAGTTATGCAATTTCATATTCATAGATATAATTTCGTTTTCATAGTGATCTAGTTCATATAATTTCATATTGCATATTCATATATTCAATTTCATAGTGTTCTAGTTCATAATTTTTATATATATACATGTTAAATTGTTTAGAATTTAATTATAAATTTGTAATTGTAATTTTGTAATTAATTCATAAACTTATATACATTGAACTTTGCATGTATTCATAATTGTCTGTACATTGTATAATTCCATATTCACATATTCATATAATTTCATATTGCATATTCATATATTCAATTTCATAGTGTTCTAGATCATACTTTTTATATATATCCATGTTAAATTGTTTAGAATTTAATTATAATTTTGTAATTGTAATTTTGTAATTAATTCATAAACTTATATACATTGAATGTGCTTGTATTCATAATTGTATGTACATTGTATAATTTCATATTCACATATTCATATATTTAATTTCATAGTGTTCTAGCTCATGATATATATATATATATATATATATATATATATGTTATAATGTTTAGAATTTAATTATAATTTTGTAATTAATTCATAAACTTATATACATTGTATGTGCATGTATATATACAACCTTCTAAAACCACTTATGTACATGTGAAAAAATGGTATGTGTTGTGAAAGAATTGAAAAAAATGTTAAACCACTACACTTAGTTACATATATACAAAGTGACTGTATTATAGTATGAGTAACTAGTTGTCCACTGAAATTAGAGAATGATAGATGAATATATATAATTATAGTCCATAATATTCTAGCATAATATCTAGTTCCAAATGAATATGCATATATCCATTAGCCTCACATAACCTCACATACAACTGAATTTTTTAATTTGATAATATAGCCTCACATATATATAATTTTTATTTTAAAAATTACAAAGATTGTTCTCAATGGGAGTTGATTGCACCATCATAGGTTGACTTGTATCTTCTCCTCTTAACATTGCACTTATTTCGGACATCCTTTCTATAGTATTATCTCTCATTTCATCAATTTTAATATGATTTTAATTTCATATTCATAATTTATATATATCGTATTGCATACTAATATTTCATGTTTTACGTTCCACATTACATGTTTTATGTTGCACATTACATGTTTCATGTTAAACATTGCATATTCTATGTTACACATTACATGGTGTATGTACTATGTTGATATTTCATATTGTGCATTGATGAAAATTATGTAAATTTTTCTAATTTGATTAAAAGAAAATTGGTTGTCACTCTTATTAATGAACATAAAAAACATTTCCATAGACCTCCTATAATGATGATAATTAACATTACAATTTGTATTTAGTATAGAAACTAATTGTTCATAGCAACTCACATAACTTCAATAGTTGTGTGTACAATGATTAATGAAATATAGTATATGTAGAACAAATGGAAAGCCTTTGTAGAATTTGGTTCAAGGCTTTGTACACTCTAAATAAGATTAAGGATAATTTATAAAAAAATGTTTTTATTGAATATATTGCATGTTTAAATTAATTGATATTTTTGGTGACTAACTAACTTACAAGTGACGCACTTGATTGAAGTTAAGCAATTGTCAATAATCATGTACAAATGACTAGGAATTATATGGCTTTAAGCATTGACGACAATGATGATCTCAAAGAAAATTAACAACTATGACAAATTCAAGAATTCATTAGCCTTAAATATGAGATGTAAGAGATCATTGTAAAGATATGAAAATCAATACATTTAGAGAATATTCAAGCTTGTATAAGTATTTGCTATTTTTTTAACAAACAATGACAATATGATAAGTAAAATAAAATGTTATTCAAGCTTGTATAATTTATTTGCTAATTTTTTAACTTACAATGGCAATATGATAAGTAAAATAAAATGTTATTCTTGAGCCTGTATTTTTTTGCTAATTTTTTAACAAACAATTGCAATATTATAAGTAAAATAAAAAGTGCATCTATGGTTAAAATTGTCATGGAGATATTAAACAATTATCATTATTTCGTCAAAATATTATAGTTTATGAAGTTATATTTTTTGATAGCATGCTTATATGAAGTTATTATTTTTTATACAAAGGGAATTGATTGCAAGCATACACAAATATTGTCCATTCTATGTTATTGTAACTTGTGGATTTTATATTAAATTTTGTGCAATGGGTGTTATAGGTTGCATCAAATACAAACTCACATAAGTGTAAATTATATGCATAAGACACCATGATGGTAATAATTTTGATCTTTGAAATGATGCAAAACTCTTTGTAATTTATACACCATCTTATCATATTTCCTTAAGGAATATTTTATTGCAACAACATTTAATTTTGGTGCTTTAAAAACAAATCTTCTTGCATACTTCATTTGTTTAAAATTTTCTAATTCACTTATTTTTCATTGAAAGATAATGAAATTGAACAATGTAAAAGTCCCTTATTTGGTCAGAGAACTAAACAATTTCAAAATTAAATTAACTTATGCAGGGATAGATCCTAGACAACCATCACAGGATCATGCACCCTCTGATTTCTAAAGAGTAATTAGGAGCTTCAATGACGTTGGAATGGCTACAAATTATTTAAGAGGGTTGGATGATGACATGCAAGGAGAGTTCGGGAACCCGACCCCTGATCAGACAATCAAAGAGCATGTTAGTAACATAATTAAGCTGTACTTTGAACAACAATAAGAGATTACACAAGCTCAAATCCTACATGGATTGATAAAACGAAAAAATTTGAAATGTGCCACAAATTTGTTGGGTTGTAAGGATGTTAAAAATAAAAATGCATGTGAGAATGTAACAGAAAATGTAACAAATACACTATATGCATTTGGAAAGTCAAGAAAAACCAATATCAGAGTTGCTCATAGGAAATTTACAACTTCTATTGTGGCACGAAGCACCTCAAGAAATCGAATGGTCACAACAATGTCAAAGCTGCTCCATGTTTCAAGAAAAACACTGCATACATACACTAAATTTAGGGTAAAGATAAATGAAAATGAAGATGCTGCTTGTTGGGGTCTTATTTGCATAGAAGCATATCAAGAAAGGATGGATAGGGCATCAAAGAGAAGGTAATAGAGTATTGGGACAACCATTCTTGTGTTATGCTAGATCGAAAACATGTGTTGCGACAACATTTTGGCAGAGGCATTTATAAGGAGCATTGCAAGCATGTTATGGAGATGACAGAAGTTTCTTTGTTCGAGGAGTTCAAAGAATTAAATCCTAGTGTCTAGATCTCATTTAGCATGTTCAGTAAGTCGAAATCGTGGTATATTAGGCCGAATACAATTTGGGACACTTTTTGTTGTCGATAACACGTTGAATTCTAGTTATACTACGACACATTTGTGGATTTTTGCAAAAAACATTGGGATGGTGCACCAGCTCCTCACACAATGCGGGATTTATTTCTATGATACTATGCAATAGGAATCCTGAAAATGTGTTTCTCATTAAAAGGTGTGTAGGTGGGAGAAGATTCCATGAATGTGGTGATTTGGCATTGTTCCATAAGAAGTTTCCTATCAATCCAACACACCCTAGATTGTTAGATATCATAGTTAAGTGGAAGAAATATGAGTATGTCTCCATGAATCCATCATCTTCTTCACATGTTCCATCTAAGACGATTGAATTGCTCGAGGATGATATTCCTATTTCAGACTTCATGGAAAAGTTTTGAAAGTCAAATTTACAAATACATTAAACACTCCCATAGGTCTAGGTGGCAAGATTTAGAATTTAAGCATTCTCATGAGTTTTTTGATCCAGGCACAATCCTATCGGTGGTAGACTTTGCTGAGAATTACACATTTGCTTCTTGGAGAGAGATACAAAGTGAGTATTATCACTCTGACCAGGTGTCTATCTTCGTACATGTATTGAATAGACATGCTCAGGCCAGCATTGATGGTAGGGATAACACTCCTTAGTCACGCGATGTGATCAAGGAATACCATTTTTATGTAAGTGATGATAATGAGCATGTCACATTGTTTGTTCAACATTGCTTTGGGTTGATTTATGATTCATTCAAAAAGAATGAGTTGTCATTTACAGAACACTGGATTTGGTTATATGGGTGTGCAGGGAAGTTCAAATTAGCACATTCCTTTTATTGATTGAGTCACCTTCACAAAGAGACAGGAATTCAACACACCTAGATATTTTTTGAAACAGGGCATGGAAAGGGTGACCATGATGGCGCAGGTGCATGTGTGAAATGAGCACTTTGGAGGTACTAAATGAGTCATAGTGCATCTCGACTCAAGTGCTCAGTAGAAGTAGTTGATTAGTGCACACAAAATTTGGGTCACCAAGGTCATGAACAAGCAAGGTCAATGCATAGGTAGGAACAATATATATATATATATATATATATATATATATATATGTATGTATGTATGTATGTATGTATGTATGTAACAAAATAAACAACTTAATTGGAATTTAATAAATGTGTTTGTATTATATATATATATATATATATATATATGATTTTTTTTAGTCGATGCAGGTTGTTTTGGGATGTTTCCCTTGGTGATGTGAATAGATCCATGCCATGGTATTGTGAGACCATACCTGCTATGAGAGAACTACATTCAGTTTGTAGTAAAGACATGGGTGACATATTTTCCATTGAAACGAGAAAGTATGCATGTTTCAGTGAGGCCTGCATTGACACCAATTGAATGGGGGTTTATCATTGCATGAACGATGCATATGTCAAATAAAGGGACAACATACAATTCCGACGTGGCAAGAGATGCACACTGACGAGGCAGTGGTTTCACTAGATCATGATCGGGTTTCTGATACGGTTAAGCAAGGTACATGATTTTATTAATGGATTCATTATGTTGTTCACACATTCAAGTTTCAAATAGTTAATTGAATGTTTAAACTTCTAGTCTTGTACACATTCATATATGTATTTAATATTTGTTTAATATTTGAAAATCTTGATGCAGGTGATGCATTTGTTGTAATTGCACCACCGGGAAATCACAAGCATGTGGCATATTTTTTGATGCGATGTACACAAATCAAAATTGGTGTGACCCTATGTCAATGGAGAGTTCACGTACCAGGTTGGTGACCTAGTTGTGATGGGCCACGTTTTTGAAAAAGTGACAAGACAAGGTGATTATATTATTTATAGATATTTCATGCCTATATATATATATATATATATATATATATATATATATATATTGTCAGTACAATCATTTGGTGGTGGAAACTCGGATACATCTCATTGAAATCAAGGTGAAGAGGGGTGAACCAAAGAGATGGAAGATGTTAGTAGCTGACCATGATCGTATTATGGAGATGTGCATTCCTATAACCCATTGGATGGATGAATGAAAGTTATATGCCTCTTTTGATGTTGATATAGTCGACATGATTTTGAAATGTAGCAAATCAAAATTTCTTCTGAAATATATCATTCATATTTAAATGTAATTTTTAAAAACTTATATATGCGAGTATGCCCATTCACATATACTCTGTGTGCATTCACCTATACCTAGGAATACCAACAATGTCCTAACACCATGTTATGGAAGCTCAATTTTTTCTATGTAACATCTTTTGGTGTATTTGTGCAAATAAATATATATCACACTCTATTTGTGAAAAGTTCTAACTTACATGTTACATTGTAGACAAGTTGTAAATTGTAAACTTGTAAATTTTTCAAATGTATTTTAGACTATACTACAGATTGTAGACTAGTTTGTATATTTTGTTAGTGATATGCAATACAAATAACAACACAAACATTTATTGCATCCTCATTAAATCCACCAATTGCAATTGATATTAAATTTTTTCCCATTTTTACACTATCTTGGTCTCTACCCCTTTTTACTCTTTGTCATATTCATTTGTTGTAAATTGTAAACTTGTAAACTTTAAAATTGTAACTTGTAAACTTTGCAAAATTGTGAATTTTAAACTTGTAAGTTCCTTGTAAATTATTGTAGATGGGTAAATTTTGTAAACTTGTCAATTAAATTAGATTGAATTGTAGATTTTAATTGTAATTGAAAATTCTAAAAAGTGATTATAGTTTAGTTCGATTGTAATTTTTCTAAACTTGTAAATTATTTTGCAAATGAAATTAATTTTTATTTTTTTGTAAATGAAATGTAATTTGGAATTGTAGTTGTAATTTAAAATTGCAAATTGTGAGTGTAAATTGCAACCACTAGATTACATTTTATGCTTGTTAATATTGTAACATTTTAATTGTAAGTTATGTTAAATTGTAAGTTTCATTTTATTGATAATTTTGCAAACTTGTAAATTTTTTTACAAATGAAATCAAATTTAAAATTGTAGTTGTAATTGTTTTTGCAAATGAAATAAAATTTTACATTGTAATTGTAAATTGTAGTTGTAATTTAAAATTGCAATTTGTGATTGGAATTTGAACCTAGTAGATCTTACATTGTAAAGTTGTAAATTTGGTAACATGTTAATTGTAAGTTATGTTAAAAATTGTAAGTTGCATTAGATTGAAAATTTTGCAAACATGTAAAATTGTAAACTTGTAATTTATTAAATTGCAAAATTGTACAATTTCGTAATATTGTAAAACAATAATGATTGTTAAATATGTTAAAATTATAACTGAAAACAAACTTCAAACTATAACTGCAAATAATTAAAATATTTAACAGTCCATCATGTTAAAAAAAATTCNCATCATGGCCACTACCGTGAGTTTCACTATGCCCCTGGCCTTCCTCAAGCACATCACAGAGAAAACAACCCAAGTTTGAGAACTACAGAAGTTAAAACTGTGAACTGTGTAAGTAAGTTACATACCACATATTTAAATTACATGTACAATGTGACAAAAAATTAAATATATATGAAACACATATATATGAACTCACCTCGCTCGAGTCGAGTATCAGGTTTGGGAGGATTATACCTCTCTTCCCATACGAGCCTTCACCAGGACCCAGCTGATGGCTGCCAACCCACTCATTTGTAAACATCACGGCGGCTTCAACACCCTCATCTGTAGCTGCATGTGTCTGCATCTGTTTCCATGACATGAAAATAGTTATATTAATGAATTACAATTTGAACTTGAGAATTACAATTTGAACTTGAGAATTATAATTTGAACATAAATATGCAAACCATTCGAACATAAATAACTAGTACCTTGTCTACTGGCGTGTCATGAGTAGGACTCAGACAGGGTTGTGTAGAATTATGTGCAATTCCCTTGCCTCTATCATGTATAATATGAACAAGATAAATGCCGAAAGTTAGAGAAACCAAAGTATTACACGTTCAACAATTGACTCATTTAGAAATTCAAATTTAAGATGACAGCTAACACATACCTCATCGATGTGGGTGGACGAAACTGCAATGGGACCTCGAACAGATGCATCACTGCAAAAAATGACTTTCATGAAACTAGGCTCCTGCATGGAGGTCTAACACAAAGCAAAGTATTAGTTAAAAAAATGATTCATTTGAGGATACATTACACCAGTGGAAAATGAGAGATTAGTGACCAAAATCCGCATATCAATGACCACTTTTGGTTTGGCAATCGCTGGTGGCTAATATATGGTCTTTTATTACGCAACCACAAATTGGTCATTTATAGATTGTCAGATGGTCATTAATTTGGTCATATATTTGGTCATTAATTTGGTCATATATTTGACTCAATGACAAAATATATGACCACATTTATGACCACATGACAAACTAAAATATGACCAAAATTGGTCGCGTAATAAAAGACTGTAAATTAGCCACCAAAATGTGTTTTGGGTCATTGATATGTGAATTTTGGTCATTAATCTCATTTATTGGTCACTAATTCAGTCATTTTTAGTGGTTTTATGTGTGGTTATTATATTTTAGTATTTTTAATGGTGTCCATTATTAATCAATATAAAATTTTAATATGATATTATGTTTAAATTAAAAAAAGAAACATACATTATTTATCATCATCTAATACACATGTGAATTATCCAATGTCATATTAATTAGTTAATTACAACATTTATAAATAATATAAAGTGCAATCATATAAGTTTTAAACCACACAAATTATATTATATGAAATGTCAAAGTATTACAATAAATATGAGTTTTCTAAAAAAATATCTCCATATAACTTTACATGAAAATAATCTATTACATCGATGAAGTTTCAAAATATTACAATGGCTAAACCATCCCACTTGTACTTGGCTGCTAAGCCATACTTAGATCACACAACAGCTTCAATTAATCCATACTTGGCAGCTTGAAAGCCTCAACATCAGGCTCTTCATAGTCAATGAAAAATCATCAACAACAGGCTCGTCATACTCAATCACCCACTTAGTTAAGCTCACTCCTACAAAATCCAATAAAAAAATCTCACTTGTAAAGTAGAAAGACAATGAACTAGATTAGACAATGACGCCTTTGATGTATATCTAGGGATGAAGAAAATACATGAGGTATTGAAACACTTTATTGTGCTTTCCTCTGGGTATGGTAGTGGTAAAATACACATGAAATACACACAGGTAATTAGTACCACGCAAAATTGTTTACTAAGAAGTTTGGTATTCTATTATGGAAACAATTGGTGGAATTCTGTAAAAAAAAAATTAATAAAGATGAGAGTCAATACGTTATGCAATTCTCATGTGAACCTCCAGGAGCCTTCAATGGCTCAACTGCATCAATGTTTGCCCCATGTTTTTCTTGACCATGGAATTTTCTGAAAGATTCTGAAAATTGCAGGCACAAACCAAATAATTAAAAATATATATCTTTTGAAACACTAGCTTAGATAGATTTTAATTTTTCAATACAATTATAAGTAAAATTCATTGGTTAATGTCACCAACCCTTTTTGTAAAATAACCACCAATATCCATACCAAACAAATAGTTCATGGATCGACATTACTATCAAACAGATCATGACAAGCAGCTTTAGGAGGATATAATATAGAATTACGCTAATAGCTCAATTAGAAGCTAATTATGCAGGTTCACGGACTTCATAAAAATTAAGATTTTACTTTTATAGATGGAAAAATTAAAAAATGTTTATAAATTAAATTAATAATCAAAGGATCTCTTGTTAGGATCTCATTAACCAGAGCACTTCAAATATTAATTATAATAATACAAAGTAGGGAAACAATTAAAAAAGTGTTTAATATATCTATATCTGAAACAAAACATTACATCAATAAATTTATTTTTTCGAGTTAAAAGCAAAGTAAATCTTTTTCTAGCTAAAAGCAAAAGTTGTAAAAGTAGTATTGATAAAATTAGTGGGGTTATGGTTTATAAGCAAATCTAAAAACGTATATTGGATATAGCTTAAGTGTTTGGAGAAATGAATGAGTGGGTTTATGGTTTAGAAATAAATTTTAAAAAGTATATTGGATATAGCTTAAGTGTTGGGAGAAATGATTTTTACTCAAGAATCCTACACTTAAGAAGATCTAAACACCCTGAAGAAAAGTCACACTAATTCCAAGAATATTACTCTTAAAAGGATCTAAAACTATGAAAAGAGTATTTAAGCTACATAGAAAAGAGAAAAGTTGAAAATAGGCAAACAACATGGTTTGAAAAAGTGCTACCAACCAAACAACCGGGTAAAGTAGAACAAAAAACTATATATACTTAAAATATTTAAACTAAAAAGAAAAGATAAAAGCTACAATTGCGTAAGCATGGTTTGAAAATCTATATAAAACACTTATAATTGACAACTATCCCATTAGTAGCAGTATCAATGGACCTTGTCAATTGCCAATAAACAATGAAAATTCCGGTTAAGAAATGGAATATGCACAACCGTAACCAAACTATTCTATAATGCACCAAATCGGACGAGAGCAATCATAGATTTGAATTTTGCACTCGTTTTACGATCCCTATTTTAAGTACTCAATACATAAATAATTATAGCATGGAATCATATATTTGACATGTATATGCCAAAAGGAATGTCATGAACTCTATTGCTGAGCCCTATACCAAGGTGTATGATGATCAGAGACTCGGATGTCATCAACAGATCATGAAGAATTTTAAACCTACAGTTTTGTATTAATCCTTTGTACAACGTTAAAAAGAGGTGGTATATGAATCATCAACACTTTGTTGGTGCGAGTTTAGGTTTCCTGTAATGAATGCTTTACTAGTAAAGATCCGCAATACAAAAACTAACATAAGATTTTAACAAATAGCTTTGTTCACTGACAAAGAATACTTCTGTCAAAAAATATGAGTCTAGAAAATAATTATAAAATAAATAGATTTCTGAACAAAAAAAAATATCAAAATACCATATGCTTAATATTGGAAGGCCTGAGACTTTGCAGCTATCATTTTGTGCCACTTAACACATCACCTTCTTATCTTTTTCTAGCAGAGGATCTAGCATGGTCGGGGAACACCCCACAACCAATTTAGCCTCCACCTCATTTCAAAGGGATGTTATTAGTACAATTGATGCCACTCTAGATTAATTCAATCTCCATTGTCTCATGAAATTTCTTTGGTAACCAAAAAGTTCATTTTCCGACCTCCAAAGTTTCTTTGTTGAATAACATAGCTTGTTTGTCTACCTCTTATTTGAGTCTGTTGGGCCCTCATCCTTTGCTCCTTCATGTTTTGAAAGAAAGAATCAAGTGTGTGTGGTCTTTGCTTTACAGGTGCATTGACCTACATGACAAATATATTGTTAAAATATGTTCTGAACACAAGTAGGTTCTTATCCAATAAATTACTACATACCTTGGTGGATAAAACAACAGAGAATGGTTGGTTTCTCTGTGTGGTTAAAGGCACACTCCTAAACCAAAATAGAAGAGTGTTAAAAATATTTTGATTTTATATGCCAAACATAACAAGAGAAAGCAACAACATTAAAGTGAATAACATAATAAAAATCCCTGAGTGACTAATTATAACAAGCAATACTATTAAATAGACAATCACCATACTGGGATAGTCTTCCCTTGGCCTTACATTACCCATCTTTCAAGTTTTAACAAATCTTGACACACTTGAGTTCTAGGAAAACTAGTTGCCTATGTCCTAACCCTAATAAATATGGTACACTAATAATCTTGTAAGACACCAAAGAACAACATTAAAAATAATGGACAAAGCGATTAAAAATATTACCATTTTCTATGAAGTTAAAAGAATAATTTTACCTCGATAGTGGATGCAGTAAATTATATAAATTACGAAAATAAAGCCATCACCTCAACACAATGGATGACCACAAAGAATTCTTGATGTAATTTGGAAATTCACATTCAAACAGCACGTAAAGTTATGAATAATCATCTTCCTATTCTTGTTTACTATTTTCCATGCATGCACCCCATGGGAGAGGGTAAGCCTCTGAAAAAAAACACACTAAGAGAAATATTATGAATATTTGGCCACTTTTCTACCAATTAAAGAAATAGTCTCCAAGTCTAGAGTTGAGCACATTAGCTCATACTCTTATACTAAGAATTGCATAGTACAACTTAATACTGCTGTTGGCTTGCACCCTTAGAGTCCAATCTACAAAACCACTCCCCAATCTAGGAAAACCAAGAACCATGAAAAATATTGAGTCTGACTGCAAAGATAAACTACCCCCTGATACGACATGGTGCAAAAATATTTGTAGCACAAATAATGACTACATGAATCAACACACAGAGAGGCAAACAAGCCAGCCAAATGATCAAGCATATAAAGGCATCCAAACCAAAAGGTTGAGTAGAATTTATTTGATTTTCTTCTTAGCATCTAAAAGTCTTGTCACACCAGAACAAAATTTTCTATGTACAGTACCATTCTTCCTGTCAGAGACTGTTTTTATAATGAACAATGTCCAATGGTGAAAAATATGCACCTTCAACAACTTAGCATGCAGTTCTATTCATTCTTGAAGTGACAAGTAGACAGCTGGGAAAAAAGTGTAGACAACTTTGAGCACCACTGCCTATGTTTGCATTTTCATAGCTAAATTGTTAAGTACATCCCTATTCAATTCCTTATATCATAACACATAGATCAAACAATACATTTAGAGGTGGAATAGAATTCCTTGGCTTTTACATCATGACTATAGATATGTTGACCTATTTTAGAAACAATCTTGCAACATCACATATATGCTCAATACTAATAAGGAAATAGGGAAAAATAAATAACACAACTTTTGCCTATATAACCCAAGTATAATGGATGTCATCATTTTATCTTAAGATCAATTGAAGTTAAGTCAAAAAAAGTATGTGTCTCCTAGACTTTTTGTTTTAGATCCAGTTAAGGCCTCCAGCGGGAAGGTATTGAGACTTCCAGAACTGTATCAAAAGCATGTGGATTAGAATACATAGATGGAATCAATAAATTCAACACTTTTCAACACAGTAATGAACTCCCCTCTGGACTGAAGATTTTTTTAAGTGTATAGTATATTTATGATCCTGTCAAAGTTTCTAATAACGTGGTATTACGACTTTCAAAAGTTGTCTGAATACGATAATCCTAAGAACTTAGGCCATAACTAGCATGGAAATATTCAACAATTGTTGGAACAATGAATCAATCATGTAATGGAGTTCCTAGGCCAGATGACTGAAGAAAAATCAAAATTTCTCCTTTCTAGTATAACTTTGAAGAAAATGAGAAACCATTTTTCCTTCCAAAAAATTGAATGAAAAGTGAACCTCTTTCCAATAATTCAGTACACAGACATGCAACTTAAGTTCACATCAAAAGGCTCAAACATCCAACTTCAAGTCCTTTTACCATCTACAATAAATCCAAAAGTCAATGCACAAAATGGCCAACTTTTAGGCCATACTAAAAATTCAATGCAGAAAATGGCGAGATTTCATGCCATACCGAATAGCTAAAGTTCCAAAAGGTAGTAAGACATATAAATTAATTTAGTCCCGAGACATGCAAATTAAGTTCACCTCAAACATCCAAAATTCTCTGCAGAATATGACTAGTTTTCATGCCATACAGAACAGCTCACTTCGACGAATGTGACAAACCACCTTGTTTCTCCAGGGTCAAGTTCCAAAGGGTACTACATATAACCTTCCATTAGATTTTTGTGTTGTTATTCACTGGACAATCAATCAAATTTCAAACTTGAATTTAAAACATACTTCCACATTGTTCATAGACTTTCTCAATAATGAGAATGAAATTGAGCAAAACCAATAACATTAACCTCAACCTATATAACCCAAGTATAATGGAAGTCGTCATTTCAATCCTTAGGATAAATAATTAGTCACAAAAAAATCTAGGAGAAAAAAATCCATCTCGTGAATTTTTTGTTTTAGATCCCGTTGAGGCCTCCAGCAGGAAGGTATTGAGGCTTGGAAAACTGAATGAAAAACATGTGCATTAGAAGCCATAAATGGAATCACCAACTTCAACACTTGTTAGCAAAGAGTCTATTTCCCCTGGACTATAGATTCTTTTTTCAGTAATAGTATATTTATGATCCTGTCAAGGCTTCTAATGGGAGGGTATTATAGCTACCAAAAGTCATATGAATACCATATGGCACTTAAGAAGCCATAACTGGCATGGAAAGCTTCACCAAATGTTGTAACAATGCATCAATCAAGGATTTCAATTCCTATACCAAATGACCAAAGGAAGAATAGGAATTATCCTTTCCACTTCGAGTACAGCTTCAAAGGAAATGAGAAACCACATTAAATTTCTAAAACTTGAATGAAGAGTGCACCTCTTTCCAATAGTTCAGTCCCCAAACATGCAAATAAAGTTAACCTCAAACATACAACAACTACAAGTCATTTAATATCTAGAATAAATCCAAAATTCGATGCAGAACATGGCCAAATTTTAAGCAGACTATAGTTTCTTCTTTTATGGCATACAAAACAACTCATGTCAACAAATGTGACAAACCACCTTGTTTCTCTGGCTAGCTCAAGTTCCAAAAGGCACTGCATAAAACTTTGTAGGAATTCTTCAAGAAAGTTTGTTAATTTGATGCTGTTGTAGTGGGATTAGGCTGTTGTTCTATGATTAAGTGGACAATTAATCATCTTCCAACTTTAATTTAAAAAAAGTGTCATAATGTTCATAGACTTCCCATCTACTAGTACTTATGGGAAGATAGAATATTACCTGTGAGATAAACATGCATTCAAATTAACATAATAAAGGAAACTTGTTAGAAGACATTGTATGTAGAATGCAATACCTTCTTTTCTTCCATGGAATAGACATTTTCCTTATAGGTGTAACTATTGCTCTCATTGCTGGGTTTTTTTTTCTACTGCAAGCTTATTAGTTCCATTTCTAGACCTCAACTCTGCAAGATTTTCCTGCAACAAGACACACAATCTCTCATCACTACATTTAAAAAATTAATAAAAAAAGGTTTGACAGGATATATAAATAATGTAATAATAAATGAACTTAGAGCTCTCCTTGTACCTGTCTTAGTGTTGATGACCTGGAAGCCACATATTGCTGGACTGTGGCCTTGGAAGCAGTGTTTGTGGCATCATTCTTGTTAGCAAATGCACGCTAGCTCTTATTCTGCAAGATTCCATAGGTTCTCAATAGTTGAATCCAATTATAAACATTAGCATAAATTTCACATGATAAAACCAACACAAACATGATATTGGTACCTACCGGAGTTTGCTGCTTCCTTGTCTTTTGACTGGATTTCTTTGACATATTTATAATTCCATCTTCATTTTCCAAACAAATGCCAACATTGAACAACAAGTCAATTGATTACCTTCAAATTGGATAGGCTCAACACAACATAATCTGTGAATTATGCACACTACCTAGTGTCATGTCCATATTTTTCTCAATCAATGAATTTTTATCAACAGTAATCACTGGTATGCTCCCCATTATATCATGTAGATGTTTTAGAAACCTAATAAAATATCTATAATGGAAATGAAAAAAAATTAGACTAAGCAAGGAACTTTAAAATAGAAATCATATTCTAAAAGGTGCAATCGTTGTGTCTCCAAACAAATGCAATTACAAACCATGAAGCTTAATACCAAAACCCTTGAAGAATAAAATACATTTTAAAAATGTCTTCAAATCATGAGAATAAAACACCAGCATGAAATTTTGCAACACATTTACTTGATGAATCCTATGTATTTATCTTCATGAGCCGAGAACTACTAGTATGGCATCCACTACACTAGCAACCTTGACCCTTGTTGAGAGTCATTTCATTTACATACATTGACTTTAATTGACATAATGAGGAATATAAGATGTACTTGAGGTATTAATTATCAGGGGTATTTAAAAAATCTATCAATTTGAGGCCCAACCTGCTTTGATTAGTTAGCATAACTATCATGATACTTCGTTATGACCCTATGCTTTGAATTGTTAGCACCATAAAGGTGTAGGGTTTTTAGTACCTTGGAAAGTATCCAGCAAAGATATATTGAAGGATGTAGCAAGAAGAAATGATATGGGTGTGTTTAGAGATCTCATACAACAATTCGTACATAACCCTTAATGACAGCAGAAGAAGAGTTCCTTCCGCAACAGTTTTTTTCAGGGGTCTTGAGGGTGCAGGGGCATTTATAGAGAACAAAGAAATAGAGAGTGGCATGTGCTATCATCAGTCATGCTGCAGTTAGATGATGTTTTATATTTAGTTGTTCAGCTCTATTTCTAAGTTTTCTTTAATTAGCAGTCACATGTAGAGTTAATTAGGGTACTTTCCATGTGGGGAGGATCCAAGAATAGATGGGGCATGCATGCACACTTGTACTATCTCCTAGTGGGTACAATTTACTAGGAATAGATATTCCATGTAGCTTGAGAGAGCTAATCCCAAGGCTGGGAATAAATCTAATACTTAGGTTTATTTCGGTCAAGACCCTGTTGTGCATGTGACCAGATTCGTTGTACCTTAATAATATATAAGGGATAATGCAAGGGTATAGGTTTTATTATATAATTTTTTTCAGAATAGAGACCATGGGTGAATGGTAGAGTTTGATGCTTACATGAATATCCTATTTTGAAGAGTAATAAACAGTGTTGTGACTTGAGTTTCAAATCTGTGAACTTGTAATTACTTTCTCCAGTCGGATGTGTTTCAATCTCTACTAGATTTTAGATTGTATTTTTTTATAGAATTTTGGTTTCCTATTTTCCTAAATAGATAGATTATAAATCAGATAGTCTAAATATTTCTAGAATTCCATCCATAGAGAGATCAATCTTTAAGGAAAGAGAGATGTAAGAGGGTTTTAGTTGGTAGTATGTCCATACTTCAATGATAGAAGAAAATTTGTACCAGTGATTGACACATTAGGCTGAGAAGGGATGTGGGATGTAAAATCCTAGTTGATCCAATGAGGAGGAGATTGAAGTTTTTTCAGTGATTTGCAGTAATGACCATTCCCAGTATGCATCACTCGCCCGTTGAGGGGTCCCTTAGTGCATCTCTTTGCATGATTTCATCAACCATTCCCAATTACAAAAGAAAATAAGTAGCTTACATACACTGATATCATTAAACTCAACAATCTACACATGGATGAATGTAATACAATTTTGCAGAAACTGACAAATAAGTGGCCTTAATAGGAACTGACAACCTGTATACTGAGGGCATAGTGAGGACACGATAGATAAGATCAAATAAGATAATGTTATTAATGTGCACAAATTACCAAATAAATAGTCAACATGAATAGAAGATACAACCAATTAACATCGACTATGGGAGTTCCAAGATAACTTCTAAATTCTAAAGATCAAATGAGACATATGAAAGTACAAGAAAATAAAAGTAAATGAGAAATGGAATCCTACCAGAGTTTCTTCTAGCAGCAACTAGCAAGGTGATTATGCTTCTAGTTTGCATACATTTAATGTGATTTATGAGTATGTTAAGTGCAACCTTATTTAAAATATCTCGTGAATCAATGAATGATATGGCAAGAGAGAAACCAAACCATTGTTGTTCCCTGCACTAAATTTTCATAATTATGTCAAATTTCCTTTATGTGAGAATGATAAATCTGGTTTTGTATGCCCTCTATGGCAGTACCTTGTAGATACGGTTTGCAATTTCTTCAAAGTTTGGAATGTGAGGAGAGTGTATGTCATAAAATCCAGGACCAATTCTGGCCCCATATTTCACACCCGCCTGGAAAACTCTCAATAATTTATCATCAGACCAGGAATTCTCAATGGTAATGACATCAGCATCCATATCAATGATGGATTGAATTATGTCATTGAAGTTCGAGTAACACATGTGAGTGTGTATCTGAAAAAAAAAATAACATATCAAGAGGGAAAGGAGAATTGATACTGCAAGAATTTTTAAATGCTGAAAGAATCCAACAGCAGTTCAACTCATTCCTACTACTTGCACATTTATAATTTTATACTATAGATAGTGATGAAAGAGGGAATCTTATAAATTTAAACAAACCTGAGTAGTATCCTTTACACCATAGTTGGTGATACAGAAACCATGAACAACCCATTCCATGTAGTGAGCATATTCTTCCTTGCGCAAAGGTATCCCTTCCCTTAAGGCGGGCCTCATTGATTTGGATCACGTAGAAATGTAGAATGATTGTAGTTCAATGATATATAACAATGAAGTTAAACATAATATCACTATATAGTAAATAAACAAGTTGGAAATATTTTAGGTTGAGCAATTTCAAAGGCATACCTAAATACCAGATGCCTCCAAATATTCAATCTCCTCTTTGATGGCTAGTGCAATTTACATGCTATTTCTTGACCTACGAGACGTATATAAGGAACTTGAATCAAAAGGATGAAATCAGGGTCTAACAATTCAATAAAGGGGGAAATTGAACTAGGGATCACAAGTGGAAATTCAACTAAAACAATATCTAGCAATTATGTTGAAGAGTTGGTCACCCTTACCTTGGTTGATCATCTCTTACAAAGGACCAATTCATAATTGTCACAAGTCCTATAAGCATACCCTTCATAGGGCGGGAAATCAAACTCTCGGCATACTTTTACCAAAAAATAGTCATTGGTTTTGGTCGACTAACATCTCCATAAAAAATCAATGGCTTCACACAACAAGAACCTTAAGACTGTACCGATCCATTTACTATGAATGAAAATCCTTGATGTTGTTCCCCAAAATATTCTACCATGTCATTTCTCTACAGAAATAGATAAGAAAAATAATTAGCTTCCATCATAACATAAAATGACGTTTGATGGTTTCACCCAAATCAATACGACACCCACCTCAGGTTAACCATGAACAAGAACATCAATGTCAATATCTTCCTTCATTTTAACCACTTATGAAATTTCCGACTGAATGGACTGAATGTAATCTTCTTCTGAAATCCTGTTACAATTAAAAAATTATACGATCTTAGACAAGAATTTTGACAGACAATGGGCAAACTATTGGCGAAAAATACCTGTTTGAAGGCTAAGCCTTATACAATATATTTTACAAATTTTCATCTATCCAATATAACATACTTGTTCAATTTCTATTTACGGAAAACTCTGTGAAGTTCTACTGTCTAAGGAAAGGACCCAATTGTGGTTCTTGGAAGAATTGGGAGGTTCAATTTTTTGGTGTTGTTCATCTAAACAAGCAATGACAGGTGTATCTCACCAGTGATTGGTACCTTTTAGAGATTCAGCCTAAAATTTCAACATACCACTTAAAATATTGTACATAATGGTTGGCAATTAGCCATCTAAAGAATGTTGAAGGTAATGCACTCATAAGATCTAAAAATATCATTTTAGTTCATTAAAAAAGGGGCTTACTATTTGAACTATGTAGACTTTCTATATTAATAAGTATAAGATATCCATAGAAAAAGGAAACAATATGATTAACAAATTGAAGATAATAAACCAAACACTAGGAATACAACATTTGTCAGCATACAATTTTTTGCATTGCCTTATTGTTCACTTTAGGAGAGGTCTTTCTTGAATATATAGCAGCTGCATTAGGAAAAAAATATGCCTGCAAAAAAATGACTATGTTTAGATAGACTTAGATTTGTGAATAAAATACTCTAGAATACAAAAACATCAGTATGAAAAGAATGCTTAGATGGAAAAAGGGAAGATTCTACACTAGTACAAAATGATAAATTAATGACTAAAAAAATGACTAAAATCAGGCTATAAACGACTATTTTTGAGTCAACGACTAATAGTAGCTAATTTCCACTATATTATAGCTAGTCCTATTTCACTTAGTCATTAATAGCTTGACTTATTAGTCATTGATTTAGTCATTGATAGTCAATGATTTAGTCATTAATAGTCAATGCTTAGTCATTGATTTAGTCACGAATTTAGTCATTGATAGTCAATAATTTAGTCACCGATTTAGTCACTGATTGAAACAGTTAATGATCAAATATAGGACTAAATAAACTACTAAATGATAACATATTAATTACTAAGCTAAATATGACTAAGATACGAAAATTAGCTACTAATAGTCGTATATATGCAAATTTAGTCGTTTTTGTAGTCACAAATTTATGATAGGGCACAGAAGAATCAAACCACCAATCTCTTGCCTATAATTAGGCAAGCACTCAACCATTGAGCTAGAATGCTTTAAGAAGTTGTTGTTGCTTGACAATGATGATATTCGAACAAATTTATGATAGATAGGAATCTACAAACTACATAATTATTACTAATACAACTTATCAGTAACTAGTATTTATGATAAACCATTAGTACAAAATGAGGAATTAGCTACTAGGTGACTAAAAATTCTAGTCACCATAGGTTTTTCAAGTGATTTACTACTAAATATGAGCAATTTTGATTGACCCAACTATAAACGACTAAAATTAACGACTAATTTAGTCTCCAGTTAACAAATATGACTAGATAATAAGTGACAGAGTTAAAAATGACTAACATAAATGACTAATTTAGTCACGGCATAAAAAATGACTAGCTAGAAGAATATGAATTAGTCATTTATGTTAGTCATTTTTAAATGTGTCATGAAAAATTGCAATTTTGACAATGAAGTGTAAATTTTGTAAATTGTCTACCTTCTATTAGTAGTATTGATTCCATGCACCTCGATCTTTAGAGATCCAACAAAGCAATTGCACAAATTTTCTCTTGACCATTTTTATCCCTGTTGCACCATTGAAGCAAACCCGATTAAGTGTGTGCCAAAGGAAAATTATGTTCCTTATATGTCAATGATGAATTAGGTACCAGAACCAATACCATATCGATACCTATAAGCATCATACCTAGTTTTTGGCCCTTCAATGTAAGAGTCCCTGCAAGTCCCATATTGAGATGCTTTTATAACTTCAATATAACTATCATAATCTTTGATCATTGAACTAGCTGCACCAATCGACATAGCTTCGCGAGGATCAGTTCTTTTATACATTGTAGCAGTTGATCCAATTATAATTAAACTGGGGCGCTGACCCAGAACCAGTCTCAAATCCATATGCAATATAAAAGTAGAGGCCCGACCCCATCTCGGAGTTTTAGGTAAATATTTTGATTCCTCGACCTCTTACATGCCTAATGACTTCTTTAGGTTAATTAATACAAGGGTCATATAACTTGTCCCCTTTTTAGTGACCAAAGCACAAATGTACGGATCCAAGCCGTGGTGCTCACGATTTTACATTTTTTGTGGATTGTTCGAAAAGGGGCGCTTTAGCTTCTTTCATTTTCCCTGCAACCGCTTCTTACATGGATGTTGTTAAACCACGTCTCCCTCCCTAAAACAAGGCACTTCTTTATTACTTTCAGGATATAGGCCTGACCCTCTCCTTATAATGAGATGAGTAGTTTGCTCCATTAAAACACCATTACCAAAACTACTTTACTTTCTATCTTGCCACCTTTTGCTTGAAGAGAGATGAGAAACCTAAGTTTGGAAGAACCATGAGGTCGAAGCAACATGGGGTTAATCGAACACACCAATTTCCTATCACTTTAGGCTATTTATTTATATCCCACAATGGGGTCAGCCTAGAAGCTTTATTACCCACCTTATGCCTAAATGGGAATCCCCGAGAAGCCTTATAACTCATTTGAATTGTGGACCCATTTTATTTATGAGTAGGGCCATTTTATTAGTCCTTGCTACGCAGATATTATAGCAATCGATCGATCACCATGTTTTTTCTAATTATTTTAATATTTATTTTCTTAAACTAATGTTATCAAAAGTTTTTTAAATAATTGAAATTAAAATTATTTAAAAATATAAACAATTTTTTTCAATTTTTAAAAATCCAATTATCTATTTTTTTATTGGTACAGTACAATGATTTAACTATTTTTCCCTTGCTTTGAAAAATAATTATTGAATTACAAAAATTATAAAAATACAAAAACATGCCACTTGTAATATAATTAATTCATTTTGAGAATGGTAACAAACAGTATAATTAATTATCTTTGAAAACAGTGACATATTCATTTAATAATATGATGAAGTCATCCCATCGAATTAATTATCTTTGAAAACTGTGACATATTCATTTAATAATATGACTAAGTCATCCCATTGAATGCAGTCCAATTAATTCAGCAAAGCGACATGTTCATTTAATAATATGACTAAGCCATCCATCGAATGCAGTACAATTAATTCAGCAAAAACTTTAGCAAACTTTTCGTAATGAACAAATTCTATGACAATTAATTCTTAACAAGCATTGTCGAGAAGCAACGCTCGAATTCTAGATGCTTTAGGATTGGCACTGGAACGAAATAATTCGATGTATATCTTCCCAAAAACAAATTCTATGACAATTAATTCTTAACAAGCATTGTCTAGAAGAAATTCGAATTCTAGATGCTTCAGGATTGACACTGGCACGAAATAATTCGATGTAATATTTCTCTCTTCCTTCTACCCATCGATTACCAAAGAGATACATTAAGCCTCTGTAATCTATATGCCATTTTGCATTGGCATTTTCCAAATAAAATGTTCTCTATCTGCCATTTTGCATTGGTCTTTTCCAAAGAAAATGTTCTCAAAATCAGATAAGCAATATGCTTGTTTTCAGATTTTTTTGGGAGTCTTTAATTTAAACAAATTTCGTTTCAAATTCAAATTTTGTATTCAATTTGAAACGAATATAAAATACCATTTGGCAGTCCCAGGGCTAGGCGTCTGTGATTGAATACCAGTTCGATTTCGAAGTTTAGAATGTGTTGGTTTTACCTTAACCAGCTCAAAAACTCATGAAAATTGTACCCATGGAGTCTATTTTCCTAATGGGTAGACAATTCCATCATTTTGCAGAGCTTAGCACACCATAAAAACGTTTTCTCTAAGGTGATTTGTATTTTTCTCATCAATTTTGTGTAGTTACATCAATTCACTCTGAATGTAGATACTTCATTCTCCACGAACATAGTAACTAATTACATATATGTATTTTCAACAGATTTATAGGTTTGAAGTAGATCTATTAACGAAATTCTCCATGAGTTTGCCTCCTGAAGCAATCTCATTTTCATTAACAAATTTAACAGATTTATAAGTTTGAAGTAGATATGTTAATGAAATTCGCCAAGAGGCCATGAGTTTTCCTGTTGAGCAATCTCATTTTCATTATCATGACATTCTCATTATCCTGACTCTCCTGATATTTGTTGCCATTATCCTGATTCTCTATTGGCGAGGTTACACTCCTCTAATGAAGTATTACCAAAAACCATAAGAGCAGGCTTAACAAAGAAGGATCGACTTCTTACTTTGAAAGGTAAATACAAGAGATCCAAGAAAGCCAAGCCAAGGAGATACGTAAAGTCAAGTAGTAAGGCAGTAGCCTCTGATTTATGTTACAGCATGTCGGGATTTAAATAGAGATAGGCCAACCAAGCGAAGCCCTTTCATGAAGGCCAAGGAAATAAGTGGAGCACTTATGGTAATTATATACATTAAGTAATTACGCCTTAGCATCGGATATCATAATTGATCCATAATATTATATAAAAAGAAGATCTAATTATTTCTTTATTACTTTACACGAATTATTTCACTGACGTAAAGTAAGGGGCAAGCTGAAGCAGAAGTGGTGAAGTGAATGAAAGAGCGGAAGCTGAACTGATGTTCAGTGAAAGAGCTGAAGACTTTGCTGAGTGAATCAGAAAGAAAGTACAGTTCAGGATACATCTTCCGAGATAAGTCATCCCACCAGCAAGCGCTTATGTTACCAATCCAGTTGTTGATTCCATTATCAAAACAAGGATTTCGAAGAATCCCTCCATTGTAATGCAGGAATCCCTCCATTGTAAATTGGCGTTGCAGGATAGGATTCACCCTGCAAGACAAAATAAAATTAGCCATGCACTAATCAAATCTGCAAATTTGCACAACCACATACGAAAATACCAATATAATTCGCTCATTAGAATTAGCTAGGCATTGGAGATCTGCCAACTGCAAATTCATGTGGGAAAACTAAATGTTAAGGGCAAAAGAAAGATACAGGGAGATTCAAAACCTGGACTCATGGAACTACTAGCTCGTCCAAAACCCTGCAAGGGGAAGGGACTAACTTTCGATCATGTTTCCATTTCAGAAGAAAATTGTATTGGATTGAACAATTTATGTAGCGCAGAGTTCTAAAAGTTCCCTTTTCAATTATGGGTTTCAAAATATTTTATATTTAGATTTATTTGGGAGAACTACATCTGTCACTCTTTGACGATTTTGCTGTCGCAATAGATGTTGGTTTTAGCTGGGTCATGAAGTGAATGGTGTGTCGCAATAGATTTTGGTTTGAGCTGGGTCATCAAGTGAATGGTGTTTCTACGATGATGCTTGTCTTAACCATTCAATTATTTGTCTGAAAAAAATTCATTCAATTATTATATCATGGATTCAGTGATTATATTATCTCGCCTTTTTATGTCCATAGATTTCATTAAGTAGTTACTATATGTAATAATTATGAATTAAAGTTCCTATTTAGTGTAGACACCAAAGAACGTTAAGCATGAAGATCCAGGGAGGAGCACTAACCATAGAGACCAGGGAATGCTAAGCATGAAGACTAGAGAGCTTTAAGCTTACATCTCTCTAGAGAATGTATACCATATCGAGCAACAGATCAACATATACATTTTCTTATTAGCCTTATTAGGCTAAGAACCTTTATTCCTTATTTTCTTAAGAGGCCTATTAGGCCAAGAACCTTTATTCCTTAAGGTAAGAACTAATTGGGTGAGTAAGAACTAAACAGGTGACACAGTTTCTTTGGGTAATATGGGTAGGAGAGACGGTAAGTAAGGAAGGGTTTGGTTTCAAGATTTTTCTTTTTTCATGATATGGATAGGTTTTAAAGAGTTATTTTTTTAGTCATTCTTTTTAAGATAAATTATTCAGTATTATTAGTCTTCCTTCCTTATAAAAACCATTCACTTGGGTTGGTAGCTTCAATGTAAGATTGCTTCCACTAAGATTTTATGTAATAGATTTTGGTTTGTCAAACATAATGACGTATTAAACCAAAATATATAGTTTAAATGGTTATAACATAAACTTGAAAAAAACGACCACTTAAAGAACTATGGTACCACCCAATAAAGCCATTGGCTAACTCTTTCCAAGGTTGATCCTTAAGGACCATTTTGGAAAGGCCAGTCTTTGATTAACTTGCCCAATAAGGTCCTATTCAACATTTTAAGGTCTTGTGTAAATAAAAACTCATTTAAAGCTATGGTCTAAAAATGATTTCTTTGGTTCAGTGGTGATAATGAAAGGGTTGTGAATTTGACAAAGAATAATTGATTGATCAAATTGATGAGAGAGATTTATTAAGAAGTTGATTAAGCACTCACTTGTGGATTTGGTTGTTGTCTTTGATATGCATGTAAGTATAAAGGTATTGGTGCTCGGTGCGCATTACAATGGAGAATATTTGGCACAAATTAAACTTGGGAAGTAATGTTGTGGTATAAATACACTAGTATTCTTTTTCACACACTTGTGGTGTTGTGACCACTTACATAGGCATAAATTTCAATCATATGATATGCCTTACACAACATAGTGCACTACTAACTTACTTTTAAATAAATAAATAAATTGCATAGCAATATCTATATAGTAATATTTTCTGTTTTTATTGAAATAAAACTATATATAATTTTTTTTCTATTTTTTTAATGAATTAAATTTATTAAAAATGGTTTATGAAGTCTTTGATTGAGTTAAGCAATTGCTATATCTATTTGAATTTTGCATAAACATAATCTTTCACATTTAACTTGTTATTAATGACACTTTCTGACTTTTAATTTATTTATTTACTTCTTTTTCTTTAATATTGAAAGCAGGAACTTGCAGCTATTTATCTTGTTTATTTTTAGTAACCAAAGCACAAAATCACTAACGAACTTCCATGATACAAACTGGGAAAACCATGAAAATTCCCATGACAATGATTACTGCAAGTACAACAAAGAACCAAGGTATGGATATGCTCACCTCATCCCTCTTGTTGCTTTGATGTTTTCGTCTCCTACGATGAGGAATCATGGGCAGAAGGCCAATATTATCAGCGGGGTATCAGTTTTATTATAGGTGCAACTCTGAACATAGGTGCCGTAAATTTTTTGATGCTCATTATTGGGCGCATAATGGTTGGGTTGGGAATTGGCTTAGCAAGTCAGGTAGGGTTTTCGGGATTTTAAAAGAGTTTTGTTAACAGAAAAAATGCCTGTAACTAATGGTTTTGGCTTTTGGCTTTAATATTTATTTTTTTGGATATGGACGACTTGGGATTACAAAGCTTTTAGTTTCACTTATAATCACTTAGATGACAATTTTTAGTTTGACTCTTAACGAATTGGGATTGCATAGTTTTTGGTTTCGATCTCGATGACTTGCCTTTGTGAGTTTTTTGCTAGTTTGAACCCAAAGGATTTGGATTACAGAGATTTTTGGTTTTATTTTGAGTGAATGGTTTGATAGGTTTTTGTTTGAATTTGTGTCAAGGCTATTCCTCTTTACCTCTCAGAGCTGGCTCCTGCGAAACTCCGTGGAGGACTTAATATGTTGTTCCAGCTGGCCACAACAGTAGGGATCTTCACAGAAAATGTGGTTAATTATGGCACTCAGAACATAACACCTTGGGGATGGCGTCTCTCTTTGGGTTTGGCTGCATTTCCTATAATTTTGATGAAAGTTGGGGGATTTTTCCTTCCTGAGACCCCAAATAGTATGATAGAATGTGGCTAACTGGACAAAAGACATGCTTTCTTGGAGATGACCAGGGGCACCAAGCATGTAGATGCAGAATATGAAGATATGGTGGATGCAAGTAAATTGGATAAACCCATCAAACATCCATTAAGGAATATTTTAGAGAGAAGGAATCAACCATAGCTAGTGATGGCCATTTGCATGCCCATGTTTCAGATATTGACTGGAATCAATTCGACACTGTTCTATGGGGTTCAGATGATAGTATGCCAGGAAAGAGCAAAGCTGAGAGAGGGTGGGCCCTTTTTTAAGTTTTTACATATTTTGCTGCATCTTATTTTTAAGCATGTCATTATACATACTAGTAGTTGTCTCTCAGTTGGTGAATTCTAGGATACAAACATAAGCCCATTCTCATTAGGAACCCATGTTTTCACCATAGCTAGGGTGGTTCCCACTAGGCAAGAAAATCTAGATTCTGTATAGTTTTTGAATTTTTCCCTGTTCTTCAAATTTAGAAGCCAACTGCACTTGATGGGTTCACAAGATTGTCAAGGAAAAATAAGGTTTAACCTGTGGAAATTGCAAGTCCCTTATTTTTACACCGGCTAAACAAATCTCCAGATATTATACGTTCTTCTTCTTCCATTGGCTACAACCAGGGTAGCTGTCTGTGCTTGTTCCAGTTACATTTTGAGAGTTGAATCGAATCAAAACTTTGTTTTGGCATAATCAAAATATTATCTTACAGGTTGTTGTTGGCATAATATTGAGCCAAAAAGTTTGGAAGAGACAAACAACTATCCAAATGCTTCTTAGCATTGTTGGTAACATCCATATGCTTATTTGTGGCTACATTTGGGTGGTCATGGGGTTCTCTTGCATAGTTTTTAGTTTCGATCTAAATGACTTGGATTTCTGAGTTTTTTGATTGTTTGGACCCGAAGGATTTGGCTTACATAGATTTTTGGTTTGAATTTGAGTGAATGGTTTGATAGTTTTTTGTTTGAATTTGTGTCAAGGCCGTTCCTCTTTACCTCTCAGAGTTGGCTCCTGCAAAAATACATGGAGGAATTAATATGATGTTCCTGCTAGACACAACACTAGGGATATTCACAGAAAATATGGTTAATTATGGCACTCAGAACATAACACCCTCTAGATGGTGTCTCTCTCTGGGTTTGGCTGCAGTTCCTACAATTTTGATGATAGTTGCGGGATTTTTCCTTCTTGAGACCCCAAACAGTTTGATAGAATGTGGCTAATTGGACTAAAGATGCGCTATCTTGGAGAAGACCAGGGGCACCAATTCTGTAGATGGAGAATATGAAGATATGGTGGATGCAAGTAAATTGGCTAACACCATCAAACATCCATTCAGGAATATTTTAGAGAGAAGGAATCGACTACAGCTAGTGATGGCCATTTGCATGCCCATGTTTCAGATATTGACTGGAATCAATTTGATACTGTTCTATGCCCCTATTATTTTTGGGAGTTTGGGCTTTGGTGCAAACACTTCTCTATATTCATTTGTTTTGACCGGAGTTGTTCTTGTACTTTCCACTCTGGTATCGATTGCCACTGTTGACAAGTGGGGCCACAGACCCTTGCTATTTGGTGGTGGTATTCAGATGATAGTATGTCATGTAAAAGCAAAGCTAAGAGAGGGTAGGCCCTTTTTTAAGTTTTTACAGATTTTGCTGCCGGGATAATTTTAGGAGCGAATTTTAGCCCAGCGGGCTATTTTTCCATGTTTTTCTCCCAGAAAACATTCGCTATTTTGCATTTTTGGAAGCCCTGTTTCGCCCAAATTTGATGGGGTAAATTTTTTTCACCCTAAAAATCGCCAAATTATTATATAAACGATATAAAATCCTTGCAAAACTAAAATATTTTTTGAAAAATATTGCTAATCATTTTATAGTTGCCATTTTAAGAATTGGTAATATTCGGCAACATTTATACACTTTTAAATAAGTATGGTTCTTTAAAATCATCCCTGTTTTGCTGCATCTTGTTTTTAAGCATGTCATTACACATACTACTAGTTGTCTTTCAGTTGATGAAGTCTAGGATACAAACATAAGCCCATTCTCATTAGGCACCCATTTTTTCACCATATCTAGGGTGGTTTCCACTAGGCAGGAAAATCCAAATTCCGTGTAGTTTTTGAATTTTTTCATGTTCTTCAAATTTAGAAGTCAATTGCACTTGATGGGTTCTCAAGATTGTCAAGGAAAAATAAGGTTTAAACTATGGGAATTGCAAGTCCCTTATTTTTACATCGGCTAAACAAATCTCCAGATTATATGCTTTCTTCATCTTCCATTGGCTGCAACCAGGGTAGCTATATGTGCTTGAGTTCTTATGTTCCTATTCCAGTAACATTTTGAGAGTTCAATTGAATCAAAATGTTATTTTGGCATAATCAAAATATTATCTTACAGATTGTTGTTGGCTTAATATTGAGCCAAAAGTTTGGAAGAGACAAAAGACTATCCAAAGGCTTCTCAGCATTGTTGGTAACATCCATATGCTTATTTGTGGCTACATTTGGGTGGTCACGGGGTTCTCTTGGTAACAGTCCAAAAATTCATTACCTAATTTAAGGGTTTAAGCGTCACTACGGCAAGCTATTGCATAACTCGGAAGTCGGGAGGTAAAAACTGGGGATATCAGAGTCATGTAGGAGGAGGTAAAATCTTACATTGGAAGGGACGAGATATTTATTAAGGGAACAAGGTTCCTTCCTTACAGGGTTTCCTTTGTCGTTGGTGCTCTCCCTCTCTCTTCCTGTACTTGTAGGTTTCAATTCAATTTCTGTGTGCGAGTCTGATTTGTGCAAACATTGTGGCTTATGATCAGGGTAAGCAAGTTCATATCTTAACCATAAATATGGATTTGATTCACATAATTTTGTGGGTATTTCTCTAGTTGGCATGTCTACAAAATGTGGGTTTGTTTCTAGTTTTGTTCATTCCTTTTGGGAATCATGTCAAAATTCCCATGAATTGGCAGTTCAAAGCTAGACTGCGAATGTTTTTAATAGGATATGTAAGTGGCTATGGTGTTAATTTGTAATATATTAGATGTAGATATTCCATTATTTTCTATTATAGGGCTTCCTTAAGCCTCCCTATTTACAATAATATTGAAATAAACTTGCATGCAAAGTGTCAAGCAAATGGCCCTATTTTATAGCTAACTAGGGGAAAGATTTTATGGTAATAGATCAACACTTACCACTGATACTTCTGGCTAATAATGCTCCAGAGATAATATGCATGCATCATGAGCTGATCTGGTGAAGAACTAGTGCTCCTTGCCTCTGGTGTTACCCCAGCAGCACGAACCCCTCAATCTGCTAAAGATGACATTTTTGGTGAAGGAGTTTTCTGATGAATGTGAGAATTTGTAGGAATGAAGGTCTTCCCGTGCTAGAGATATTTCCTGAAGCATGCATAAGCTCTGACCACTCTAAATAGGCTAGCGAATTGGTTTAGTGGTTTAGTTGCTCACGCCCCCTAACTACACAAACTGATGAACACTGTTTCGGGTGAGCAAACTGGAAGATGATAATCAGTTGGTACTGAAGGATGATCCTGATGATGAGAATGGTGCCAGTATTCTGAAGATAAATGAAGATCCGGGGACCCAGTGAATGCTTTGGGTTTTTCCAGCTAAAACCCCCCATGGCTACACACGTGTCCCTACAAATAACCTTTTGATGGGTGTTGGATAACTATCTATGGATGAATAATATGAAGAGCTGATGGTGTACCTGGATGGTCTACCCTAAAGGAGATTAGGGAAAATATTTCACTGCCGAAACCTCGTTAGCTGAAGACGTCGTCTTCAACCCCAACTGTCATGGCTGCACATTGTGCTGCTAATCAAAAGCTCCAATTCAATAATACAAAGAATGGGAGTGATAATTTAAATGCAATTGGAAAAATATGTGAAGGTCTTCCCAAGCTGATCTTCCCAAATGAAAATTGCACTCTAGAAAGTCCAATAGTCGAAGAAGAAGTTTTGGTTGTTATATGGAGCCTGAACCTTGATAAGGCTCCAAGGCCTAACAAATTTCCGATAAGCCTTTATAGAGTAACCTAGGATCTTATCAAAAGTGATCTCTGTAGAATGTTCAATTAGACTAGAGGAAGCAATAAAATAGGGGAGGCCACAAACTCCTCCTTCATAGCTCTCATTCTGAAAGAAACTCGCCCTTTGTAAATCCACAAATCCATGCCCATCTCCTTATGCAACTCTTCATACAAGATATTGACAACAATTTTGGCTAACATGATTAAGAAACTCCTTCCAAAGACCATCTCTAAAAATCAAGGTGGCTTCATTGTAGGAAAGCAAATAACTGGCAACATAATTAATGTTGGGGAAGCTAGCCATTCAAACTCTACAAGGAAAGAGGTATGGCTATTAAGATTTTTAAAATAAAGGAAGGCTTCCCTCCTTTATTTCTTCTTGATGAGATAGTTGATTCCCATTTCCATCTCTTAGTTCCCTTATGACTTTGTGCCTCAAATGATCCTTGAATTGGTTGTGGAAATAAGTTGTGTTTCCATCTCCTGCCTTTAGCCATAAACTTCTAGATTTGAGCCGCCACTCTTCCTTAACCTTTCAGGCTAGATTTTTAATATGTCTATCTAATTTCTATTCTTTTGTAGGATCTCCTTCACTGTTGGTGATTTCTCCATTTCCTTTAGAAGACTGTCTAAAGTAGCTTGAGCTGATTTTCTTTCTTGCCCTAGATCTTTGTAGTTCATCTTTGCTCAGACTTTGAGAGTTTCCTTAACCCTTTGAAGCTTCGCTTCCCATATGTTGCTCGGGGATTCAAGAATGGTTGTATCCTATTTTTAACTTATAATTTACATCACATATTCATTTTGCATCCAAATTGAGTTTAACCTAAAGGGAATTGGGCCTTGTGTTTCCAGAAAGGAAAAAGAAAGAATGACTGGCTTGTGATATGAAGTTGCATCGGGAAGAATTATGACATAGGGAAGAAGACCCTTTTGAATAAAGGAGCTACTTACGAAGACTCAAGCCAATGTAGCTGCTATGTGTCTAAGCCTGACCTACCAATTGGATCAAGTGAAGGTGCCCTTCTTCGTTTCAATAATGAGTAGGTTTCGTTCCACCATGAGGTTTTCCATAAATTCCATGAAGGGATCGTGTGCTTTAGATCTACATTTTCCTTCCTTGTGAGACTAAGTTGCATGAAACGAGGAAACGTTTGGAAGTTTCTGAAATGAGGATGATAGGAAATGTAACGCTCCAAAAATGGAAGCATCGAGGGAAATGTCAAGGGAAACACCATCTAGACACACACACACATTATCTTTCAAGAAAAAATAATGATACACATAAATGACATTTTAGAAGGAAAACCATGTCTATATCTTTGATTACATATATAGCATTGTATCTTTTTAAAAATGGAAAAAAACAATTTTTGAGCCCATTTGAGGGAACCGTGGCCCTCTTGGTCACTTGTACGGGCCCACAAAAGGAAGAATTGATGCTGAAATGCCACCTGTATTGGTCCACCAAAGGAAGAATTGACATTGAAATGCGGTGAACAATACGGCATATGCTATGCAGCATTTAATGCGACGGCGGTCGCACTGTCCGCAGTCGGATCCGTTCCAAAGAGCGATCCGACGGCGGACAGTGCGACCGCCGTCGCATTAAATGCTGCATAGCATAAGAAATATTGCTCGCCTTGAAATGCCACCCGTATGGGTTGAAACCCAATTTAATTGCCAGAAGTCATACCGTATAGTGTTTAGCAATCACGAAATGTTGTACGGTATGACTGTCGACGTTCAGTGGAATTTTGTACTGGTTTCGACGTTTTGAGAAGTTTTCGGGATGGGTACGCTTGCTACCTAGGCATTTCCTGCAACATAGTTGTGAGATATAGATGTGTTGAAGTCCCCACCAACAACATTGTTACAATAGACACCTTTTTCAAATAGGTTTGAAAAGGATTTCTTGAAATCCACCTTTTCCTTGTATTGAACCAGGCCATAGCCATGAACATTGCAGACCTTGATGATTTCATTTGCTTCCAAATCCTCCAATTCTACGAGCCAATTTATATGTTCAAAGGAAGAGAGGAGATTATATTTTTGCATATCCCACCGCATTAAGAGCTTACCCTGAGGTTCCTTGCGCGTTCACTACACAACCTTTACCAGTTTTCCATATCAATGCCATTTGATCTTTTGCTGCTGCTACTTCCATCTTTGTCTCCTGAATTAGGAGAATAGAAGGCCTTTCATTTTTTATTATATTCCTAAGGGCATCCATTTTTTGCTTGCCTCCTACAATTTTAGGAGGCCATCTTCATTATTTCCAATTATTTGTTGGGCCATGCCTCTCTCTTCCTTCTTCTACTGCTTCCTTGAATGATTTTCTAGCTGTTGTTACCTTAACATTCCTTGCTAAACTGGATTGTTTGCCAGCTGCTTTATCTCTGGTTGCTTCTGTTTCCTTGTGTTGTCTATTCATATACCTTCCTTTCTTTTGGGAGGATCCTGCTCATCCTTATTTTCTTTTGTTGAGACATGCTCTAAGGTCTTAGATTTGGAACATGTCATAGAACCCTCAAGGATTAGGGGAGCTTCTGTCCCTCTCTCTTCCTGAATAGGAACCAACAACATAATGGATACACAGTTCTCTTCTTGTCTTATTTTTGAGAGAACTGTTTGATATGCTACTTGCTGTCGAGAAGGATACGGGGGGTTCGTTCTTTATTCTTGTGTTTCGTCCCTAGAATCCTTCGCTGGATAAGATAAAGCCTAGAACTAGTTTGAGGTAGTGGGCACACTAAACTAAAATTTAGCATTGGACATACTAGAATCATAATTTTTTTGTAACTGAGCTAGATGTATTGAGTCTTTGCCTTTTTGAACGTAATGAACTGTTGAATTATCTTGTATGAACTCAAAATTTATAATAGATGTATTATGTCTTTTGCTTTTTGAATGCAAATAACGATTGAACTATCTTGTATACACTCAAATTTATAATGGACTAGTAACTAGGTCAGTGATGACATACAAAAGATGCAGCTGATACATTAAAATTAAATTATAATACAATTCTAGTTCTATTGTCAAGAATGGGGACAACTTTATTTTCAATTGTCAAGAATGGGGACAACTTTATTTTCAAGTTTCATTGTTAAACAAATTCATCGGCATTACAATGAGGATACAGATGGACCATCTATGCAAGTGGGGACATAGTGTTTAAACCATCATTTAGTTCCATTAATCATTTAATCTGTACGTAGCATAAGATCCTATTCTTTATAATTTTTAATCTAGTTGCCTCCCATAAGCAATCTTCAAGGATACATGCATAGGGCCTTCTAAATTCTGAGGTAAATTTAATCAGATAACACAATGGGCAACATAATAAAATCATAAAATCTAATGACAACTCTGTCCGGACTGTAGTATATACAAAGTATAGTAGATTGGACTATATTTGAATTTTGAAGCAGATGGTATCTACATAGTTCAGATCAGAGGATTTTATATATCAAACACTATAACAGGCTGTAGAAAGCATTGATAGAGTAAAGTTCCTGAGTAATTCTGCAGCAAGTTTTGCTTGAGGTACAATACACCCTTCTATATGCATGCTGAAACCTTTTGAAAAACTACACAAATAGAAGCAATCAGGGTAATAAAATCATAACAAAAGACATATAGAGAAACCTCATCTTCATTTTGGCTAGACTTCGTCACAGCAGACTTGAAGGGTCAATATGGGCCAAGTAGAGTGATTGACTCCCTGATTGTGCTTGAATAGCTATCTTTTAAAGTGACAAAAAACCCCTTTAAGAATCTAACAGACCTCATGTTGCTTATCATCTGGTTGCCTATCTCCTAAGTGTATTGACAATTAGAACTCATCCTTGAAACATATTATAACCATCAATGATACATTATGAAGCAAATTTTCCATTACTTATGAGAGGTTCTGACAGTTAGGAGTCTATAACACAGAGCCACAAATGCCAACAGAAACAACCAAAAACTTTACTGAGTTGTGGATTAGCTCTGTTGGCAGAATTTTTTCTACTTTACACAAACATTATGTTGGAATAAAGAAACCTTTAAGAACATTAAGGCTGTCAAAGGATTACATATACCTTAAAAAATGTTACAAAATTACAATGATAGAAACAAGTTAAACTTGTAATGTTAGAATTCTCTGAAATAGGAATCAAGAGGTAGAAAGAACAAAGAAAAACGATTTTGCCAGAGAACACAGAAAAACATTGAAACACCAAAAACGAAATCTGAAATCATAGACCCCAATAGAGTCATGAATAGAAATATGCCTACGGTGACAAGAATCCCCAGGTTACGGCGGTGAGCTCGATCATTTCAAGCAAATATGGTGACAAGAATCTAATTGTGATTGCTATGAGTAATTTGTAAATTAAAATAATAAATATTACCTTCTGGAATCTGAAGTTGCCTCTGCTCAAGCTTCGCCTTCTGAATCTTCCTCTGCCCATCAATTCCTCATGTTGATGGTTTCTGAAACCACCTCTGCCAATCTCTCACACAGTACACCGTAACAGCTCTTGGATCTCTCACACTCAGCACTGCTTACTAACATAACTACTCACACTCGAATGAACATAACACACGATGATTGACTTCTTCCATGTAATACAACAGAGGGGAGATTTATTTATAGTAATATTTTGTTCATAGCTAGAAATCCATCAAAAAATTGTTGCCAAAAGGGCTTCATATTAGGGCAAGATCTGTCATTTGAAGAAGGGTTTTGGTTGAGGTGTTTCCTATTCACCCTTGCTGGGTTTTGCAATTAAGTTAGATAATTTGCTGTTGTCTTTTCAGTGAAAGGTATAGAGCAAATTTCTAGTTTGTAGTACAATCACCACTTTGTTGTCATGCATGTGTATTAAGTAGCACTTTTTAAAGGGCCACTTTTTAAAGGGCCATCAAGGTAGTTTTTTGCAATCTGGAAATAGCTTTTACAGGAGGATTTTAGCATGTTATCCAAGAAAGGGTCCCAATAATCTTGCTTCTTCCTATGCATAAGATATAAGGAATTGTGACCCCTCCAATACTCTCGTGTATTACTATGCATAAGACATAGGGAATTGTGACCCCTCCAATACTCTCGTGTCTTACTATGCATAAGACATAGGGAATTGTGACCCTTTCGTGGAGAACTTTGCATTTGAACTCAATGTTTAAAGCTGTCTTTGTCATGCCACATGATGTTTCAGTGATTTCAGCTATAGAAAACTATATATAAAAACCCTTTGAGATGTGTCCCTAAGACCCCATTAGGTCAAGGTTGAAGGCACTTGTTTTTTTGACTAACGATCATAAAAAAAAACCTAAAAAAATCTCTTGATTTTTTCTGTTTTGTGCACTGAAATCTGAATTTAACATTGCCATCCTAGATTTCATTTTTCATAAGCTTAAGGATTATGAGTAAATTTATATTTTTTTTACGCTTGCATTCTAACTAGTTTAGTTCTGAAATTTACTTTTCATGACAGTCTAAAAGATTCATAATTAATCTAAGCCCAATTGGCATTGGAAAATTAATCATTTTATTGGGTAATTTATCTTTGTGTGTTAGCTCATTTAATTATGAAATTTCTGATTCATAAAGATCTTGAAAAAGAAATTAGTTAGGCTCATTCAAAGCTAAATCTGTTCATTATTTGCTTGGATTTTTAATTGTTAATTCATTGGAAATTTACACATCCATTTTTGCATTTAACTACAGACTTACATTAGCCTTCAAGTACTGAATTACTTTACATTAATCATTCTGGAAAGGTAATCTTAATCACTTTACAAATCCAGAATTTTTTCTGAGCACTTGAGACATTTGATTTCCAAGATTTAAATTTCATTGGCTACAATTCATTATTCTTTTGTGAGATTTGTTAAGTGGATCGTTGATTCATTTCATAATAATTTGAAAGCATAGTTCCTTTATTTTTTGTAAGTGGTTGCCTTAATTGTACATTGTGCACTTATTCAGAAATAATTTGACTGAATTATTTAATCAGATTTACCCTCTTTGGAGTGATTTTAATCATTTTATGATTTTGTAATAAATTGTGTGATTCGTTCAATTTAATTTTGAGAGTTAAAAGGATTCATTGGCTATAAGTTATCATCATTTCTGAATAATCTTTAAAGGGGGCATTGTTGTCACTTATCTCTATAATGATTGCAAAACACAGTTCTGAATAGTATAATCTCCTTCAGGACTATATACAAAAAAAACCAATTCTCCATTATATGAAATGCTCTGCCTTTTCATTAAGTGAACAGTAAACTGCATGAATACTAGTCTCTTCAAGCTGACTTGTTACATGCCATTGATTGACACTCCTTAACACCTAATGGATGTTGTTTTCTAAAGGATGAGAATGGACGTTAACTGCGAGTCTATTAACTATTGTCTATATGGCATGTGAGATTGTGAGTTGTTAACTATTGTCTATATGGCATGTGGGATTGTGATGTTTATGAATTTCTTTATAGATGTCTGCTCCCATAATATTTGACTTTCCTATACCATGGCCTTGGATATTTGAGGGATATTTGAGGTATGGACTACTTTGAAATGGAAGTGTGATTATTTCTATCTAATGAAATACATTCATTTCAAAGTTTATTTTGCTTGATAAACCTAAATTTTCCTCACTGTAAAGAAAGTTGCAAAATTACCATAAAAAGGTTGTTGAAACAAGGAATTTTAGATCACTGTTTTAAAAAAATCTCCAGAGTCTATTTCAAAAGTCTTTTTAAATTGTTTGGTTTCAGTTTATTGTTATAATCTTTATAGCAGGAAGTGACTAGATATTCTAGATTCTCTTGATTTATTTTAACTTTCGAAGTCCAGGTTGCAAAGGAGAGTGGAGATGTGATTATATTTGATGACAACTTTTCCAGAATTGTAACTATTGCCAACCAAGGCCGTTCAGTATTTATAAACATTCAAAAATTTGTACAATTTCAACAAACAGTTAATGTAGTTGCCATAATTGTGAATTTTTCCTCGGCATGTTTCACGGGTAATTTGCATATTATTGTTCTAGTTTGCCAATGCAATTATATATTTTCAATATGTTTCCATGCATGCTTTCTAGCTCATTTATTAAACAACCTGATGGGATATGAATGTTGCGGTGGTAATGTTCTCTTATTTATTAAACAACCTGATTAATAACATTTGTTTGGTATTTAACCCTCAGGCAGCGCTCCCTTAACAACAGTGCAGCTGATATGGGTGTTTGTGATCATGGATACTCTTGGAGCATTGGCATTGGCAACAGAGCCTCCACATGATGAATTGATGAAAAGAAAGCCTTTTGGCAGAGGTGCAAGCATCATAAGCAATGTTATGTGGAGGAATATTTTTCGCCAAGCTCTATACCAGCTCATTGTAATATGGATACTGCAATCCAAAGGAAAAACGCTATTTGAACTGGATGGACTTGATGCAGACTTGGTTAGGAACACACTGATCTTCAATTCATTTGTCTTCTGCGAGGTACCCTCACTATCTCTCAAGTGTTTGTCAAGTGTTGTTTGTTTTTTATGGCTTAAAAGAGATGTTGGTTGATTCAACCCCATGTTTGCAAAAAAAGGCAGCAATAAATCTGTCCACATCAGAAGGAACTCATCGTTTCAAAAATTTCTATAGAGATGAAGAAAATTTTCCAATATAGTAAGGATGTTGAATCTCCTAAGTAGAACATGGGAAAAGGAAATAAATTATTTGATCTATTGAAGAACCACCATTTTCAACCTTGTTATAATATTGAGAGATCCGATCTTGTAGAAGAAATGGTGGAAAGAATGCTGGGTTTACTTGGGTTCACCAAGAAGCATCCAAAGGTTGAATTCACCTTGGCTTAATCATATTATTAGTTTCGTTCAATAATCCTATGAAGCTACAATGAATCACCTAACAAATTCCTACAATTCCAAACAATGGATTTCACAAAGAGGAGCTCCAGGTCTATTTGACTGCTTATTATGGAAAAACATACCCATGAGGTACAAAGAGAACTACATTTGAATCGTTGATATGTGTACCTAGTTTAAGCCTCAAATGATCAATCCATTGTCCGACATCCAAACTCAGTAGTCCAAAGCTCCAAGCCCATCTACAACGCAAGAGCACCTGGATGGTATATTCCAAGGGAAACAGGGTTGTATGGAGAAAATGATTAGAATACAAAGGAAGAAGAGTGTTGCATGTCAAGACATTGCATTAAAGAGGACACGAGAAGAAAGAAGGGCAGAAGTTCCAATTAACAATTGATCAATCGCCAAAGAGATAAAATCAGGCCAGATGCCACCCTACTAGAATTAGCAGGTTATTGTAGGATATAGGTCCATAAAGGTGTATTCATCCATCCCTTTAAGGAGGTTACTGTTATTATAGCTCTTAATGTGAATAAGTTGGGTTCCTTGTAAATGCTAACAACCAAGGTAGATATCTTTATTAAGTGAAATGGTCCGGTATCAGAAACTTAAGTTGTGTACAAATCCACAGTAATCACTTTGCAATGAGTCTACCATCCTGGGACAAAAACATACACAAGATACATCCATCTTTAGTAAGAACAAATATCATATCAGGTAACTTTACATCACCAATAATCCCCATAGGAACATTTCCCATCCTTTAACTGATGCAAACAGTTGACATCTCACAATGATTGCTCGTTCAATGATATTTGGAGATGAACGTGGTGGCAGAGTGGCAGTCAGCACCTGTTCAAAGGTTTTTGATAACTCGAATAGGTTTCAGAGGCAGCGTGTTGAGAAGCCCACATGCAATAGCCATCTTTTCACTATGGTCGTAGAGAATTTATTCCTTATGTTCAACATCAACATTGTTAAACAAAATCTTGTGTTTGGAACATAACTTGCGAGCTGCATTTGGGCAGGCAATCTGTCCAATCTCTCCAAATATTCATAAATTTTTTTCTGGCAGATGAAGGTCAATTCAAAATATGCCATCAAGGGTGGTTAAGTGCTGAACAATTTAGGTCTGGAGGAAATGTATGTTGACATCTAGTCTAGTTTATCACTGAGCTAAAGCAGGGTCATATTAGATTGCATGAAGAGTCTGATAAACAATTATAGAATAAGCCCAATGACAGTCAATACTCTCTTAAGTTGGGTTATTAGGTAATAGGTGACGATGGCCATAGAGGATCAAGATGCAGTCTAATGGTATTCACCGATCTGGAAGATTTGAGCCCCTAAAAAACCTAAGGTATTCATGTGGCTCAATTTTCTACAAAAGGTTCCAACATGGGAGTATTTGCAAGAGAAACAAAAATATCGTTCAAGTCTATACTATTTGTGAAAAATGGATAGCAAAGATGTTACTCATCTATTTACTTCTTGTTTCTATCCTATTCAATGTTATAAGGATGTCTGCAAGTGGATTGACACAATAATTCTCGAATCGAAGGCATTTCAAGCTGTTCACTATATCTCAATCTGGAGCATTTAGCCGATGCGCAACTTTAGTCAATTTGAAGGAAGACTTCCTCCCCCTTTTTCAGGTATCATCTCATATTATTGTTATTTCCTAGTTCTATTATTCACAAGGAAATCCATCTAAGCCACACATAATTGGGAAGTTGACTATGGAAAAGACATTTACTTGGGCCTTTTTCGATGGAGCATGGAAAAGGGATGATAATATGTCATATTGGAGGAATCCTCTTCCTGCAGAAACAACACTACTTTCATTTAATTTCTAATGCAGGTCAGGGTACTAAAAACTGAGCTGAGCTTCTTGCACCCCAAGCTCTGTTTAGACTAGCCCATCATCTTAAAATTACAGATCTTCAGGTATTCAGGGATTCTTTTGTCATCAAGTGAATGACCAATGATCAAAACATCAATGACATCTCTCACCTGACACTTGTAGAACATGGAAAAGCTATATCTCTGTAGTTCACAAAAATATCTTACCTACACATATGTAGGGATATTGACCACAATTGCAGACAAACTCTCTGGTGAGGGGCTGAATAGGGAGCCTGGAATACTTCACATTCAAGAAGTTGTGGAGCATGCCAAAGGGATGATAATTTGTCGTATTGGAGGCATCCTCTTCCTGCAGAAACAACACTATTTTCATTTAATTGTTAATGTAGGTCAGGGTACTAAAAACTGAGCTGAGCTTCTTGCACCCCGAGCTCTGTTTAGACTAGCCCATCATATAAAAATTACAGATATTCAGGTATTCAGGGATTCTTTAGTCATCAAGTGGATGACCAATGATCAAAACATCAATGATATCTCTCACCTGACACTTTCAGAACATGTCAAAGCTATATCTCTGCAGTTCACAAAAATATCTTACCTACACATATGTAGGGAAATTGACCACAATTGCAGACAAAATCTCTGGTGAGGGGCAGGATCGGGAGCCTGGAATACTTCACATTCAAGAAGTTGTGGAGGGTACCTCTACAATCAACACTTTGGACATGTAATAACATATCACATCTTATTTCTTGCTAAATCGATGATGATGGTTTTCTATAGTGAACAACTAGATACTGAAGGTTTTTTCTATCTTGGAAGACTCTATATTCACTACTGCTATGTTTAAGGAACAAACCAGACATTTTAGTACCACTGTGTACATAATTTTTGTTGGATCCTCTAAGACTTGTGAATAAGTGTTGAGGATAATCAGATGATCACCTTACATGTAATTTTGTTATTTTAATTTTAACCTGGGCATATTTTGTAACCTAAACATTATGTTACAGTGCAATATGCACCTAAAGAATGTAATTTTCTTTCTACTTTAAAGAAAAATACAGTTATTTTTCTTTGGAAGAGAAATATATATATATATCAACAAAAGGCCAGAACAAACAAAAATCTAAAAACAAAAAAAATCCATATACATGATATAATACAGGTAAACAACTGCAGACAAACTCTCTGAGGAAGGCACTTTGGACATGCAATTTTATCACATCTTATTTCCTGTTAAATTGATGATGGTTTTTTTGTAGTGAACAGCCAGATACTGAATTTTTTTTAACTTGAGAACTGTATATCACTATTGTTGTGTTTTAGACTATAACAATCATAATATCATCAGAAACTAAGGTCTTATACAAAGTTACAAGTAAATAAGTTTGGCGGGCAGAGTTCTATGCATTTTCTAGAAAGGGTCGGCTTGCAATATACCTTGAAATTGTTTAATACCTCCATTCTCTGTTGTTTTCCACAGTCTGAATGTAGACTTCTACCCTGCTTGCCCCTTTACTAGCCTCATAGTTTAGCAACAAATGAAAAGAAGAGTTGTTAGTACAAGTCTTTTCTGAATCAGACACGAGAGTGACTTTTCTAAATTATTGTTTGGTTTATGTACCTTTCTGTAACAACAAAGTATATTTAGAAAGCTTGTCTGGCATTGAGTTGAAATCTTGGTAAATGTGTCAAAAAAGGATTATTATTATGGTTTCAAAACATTTTTTGACCTCTTGAACTTGGTTCATGCAGGCCCAGATTCTCGATGCTGGACAGATGATTAGCCCAATCTATGATAAACTTTGAATCTCCATAACCTTGAAATTGTTTAATTCCTCCATTCTCAGGTGTTTTCCACAGTCTGAATGTAGACTTCTGCCTTGCTTGCCCCTTTACTAGCCTCATAGTGTAGCAATAAATGAAAAGAAGAGTCGAAAAAAACAAAGCACCAGCTCCACAAATACCTGATACTCCTTTTCATGCTCTCTTGAAAAGACCTAGGCTTTTCTTTATCAATATAATGCATTAGTGAATAGCTGGAAGGTTTTTCTTTTAAAATCCTTTTTTAGTCCATTACCTCTCTAATACTGTGTGCTACCTGGGAAACTGTGAGGACCTGTTCCAGGAAGATCATCAAATTTCTTGATATCCATATATCATATATAAGAAAAACATGGGAGCCTGAAAAGTTACTACAGTTTTGTCACCAATCCAATCCTAGACAATCTACCAAGCTATGCCTATATATATCATCTTGATCTATCCCCTGTAACCATTGGCACATTAAGTCATACAGATCTGGAGAAGGTACACAAGATGAGCAAGTGATCCATAGACTTAGCATTGCATTTGCATATGATACGTCACCCTTGTCTGCACCAATCTCTCATTTTCCCACTGGTAGTACTTTATTAGCCAGTACCAACTACATTAGTGTTTTTGTTTCTAAAGGGCTCAATAGCTTCCAAATAACTGTCCTCCAAGATGATCTCTCTTGCATGAGTTCCTCCACTTTGGTAGCATAACCTATTTTGACCCACGGAGTGCATTTCCTTGTTCCCTTGATCCTTGAACACTTTAAATTCTCGGATCCTTGATGATTGGGAAAGTCAATGCAATCGTCGCATTCCTCTGGCTCACCTTGTAAACTTAAGACTGACTGCTGTCAGCCATCCTCAAGACTAGGCATTTCTTGTCAATTGCGAGTCCACCTCTCTATGACAGTATAGACCACTGAGAATGTAAACTATCTAGTAGAGCCTCTGAAATTTGAAATTTCCTTCAATCCTGATCCACGGGTCCTTTCCAATTCTGACTTTTCCTCAGTTCCCTCGTTTATTTACTCACCAAGGGGAAAAATTTACCAAAGGCTTTCCTTATAATGGAAGCATCCTGTGAGTGTTTTTTTTTAAGCCAATATTCCATGGATGCATCTCTTAAGTGTTTGGATTTCATAACTTCACCTCAATGTCCATCATCATAAAGCAATCTCTAAAGGATTTTAGTAGCAAATTTTGAGCTGAAGTGTTTTATGTGTTTTAAACCCCATTCCCAGCTTACTTCGAATTTGCTACCTTGTTCCATTTATAACTAGCGGAATTTCTTAGCCCTACCTCCTATGTGAAGGATGCCGAAACACTTCTTTCTGATTTGGTTAAGATTACTTTTGGTCGTTGTGCTATAGACATCCAATACTCCTGTATGCTCTCTAGAATAGATTAATGAAGGTTCATATACGAACCACAGGATAGTTACGGCCAAAATTTAAATGTGAATCATATGGTTTCAGGATGAAACCAAGGTATTTGACTTCTTGAAATAATTAATGGGAAATATGATTTTGGTCCGGTCTTTAAATTACTCTACCAATCCACTTTACATTTCTGAAGACTTATTCATATTTATTACCATTCTTGTAGTCTTGCAATAGAGGTCCAGAAGCCCCTTAAGCTTTTCCAGCTCCCTAACAAAACTATTGACTGAAAATCAATGTGTCGTCTACCAAAAGTAAATGGGTGATATGAACGAGTTTGCTGCTTTAATCTCCTATAATTCTGTTCTAGCATTTAATTAATTTAGAAAGTTTTCTTTACTGGGCTAAATTGTTTTAAAAAATATTTCACATTTAGGTTTTATGATCTTTTATTTTCTATGTCCTATTTTTCTAGCAGCGAAACTCAAAAGTTCTATGATGTTACAAATCCTTCACAACAACACTGGAGACTTTGTTTACCTCCACCAGTGGTAGAGGTTTCCTTGCTTGGATGAGCTTCTTCAAGTAAATTGAGCAAATCACTGGCTCCTGTAAGTGACCTTAGGATTTTAGTATATTGTAATTCTGTCCAATTATCTTTAGCATTTGTTATTGATATCTGTGCATACAAATTTTTCTATGCTTCCATATTAGATTATTTAATAGCTTCTGATTCAGTCCTAAATAATCATTAGTATAGAAGCTAAAGTGTATTTTCTTTAGACAGCTTGTGTTTTACTTCAGTGATTGTCTTCTAGATTCTTTATACATGGCTTCATTTTCATTTCCTAATAATATATACCTGTTCATATTTCCATGTGAAACTAGAACACAGGAGGTAATGCTGATACTTCCCATGCTAGTGGAGCTGTTGGAAGATTAGGTGTATTGCCAGCTAGTGCATCTTGGTATGAAATCTGTTTCTTGTCATGGAATATTTGTTTAGATATCCAACACCCCCCTAGATTGGTGTAGAGTAACATTACACATTAATTTTAGTGAACATAAGCTTCCATATGATTTAGGAGTTTGTGGTGGAATATTACATATCTTACTGAATATTGAGAAATTAATGGTTGTTGCAGGGGCTCCAATGCTGCATAGGAAAAATCATTTAGTATGAGGATCCCAGATGTTCAGGGATCCTCTAATCCTAAAAAAATTTCATCTCATTCACTTTCAATCATCTCCAACATTAAATCTCCCTACCTTGGTGGTGGAAGTTGCGGCATCAGGGTTGGGTTTTGATCATGGCAATCTGTTGGTCAATAAGGGTGGGCAGTCATCAATGTTTATATCTAAAAAACATATTGATGCCAAACCTAATGCAATGATTGGAACAGATATAAAATTAAATTCACGTGTAAATACCGCTGGGGAAGCTTTCCATGGAAAGAATGCCAGTTTAGTTGATGCTAATATGAAATTTAGGAGTCATGAAGGTTTTAAAAGTCTATTGAAGAATTCATCCTCTGACACACACAAGGGTTCATCTGAGCTAGGAAGTGGGCACATTGAAATGACAAGAAGTGAAAGAACAGATGCAGGTTCAGTGTCATCTGGTATTGTCTGTGTTGAACTTTCTAAACATAGCTTTCCAATCTCTGTCCCTCAAAGCAACTCTGTTGTTCAAAGAAACAGTGAAGTGAATGTTGTTTCTCTAAATAAAAGTAGTGGAATTCTTTCAGGAAACCATGTTGAGAATTGTCTACAAAGGCCTCCATTTGATGATAGGTATCAAAACAATTATGAAGAACACTTTGTAGAACCATATGGTGAGGTTGCTCTCAAGCTATTTCTTCAAAAGCAGAGGTGCCTCCCTTTATGGAAAAAGTCCAATTTTCAGTTGATGATTATAGTTCTAAAGATTGTTCTCTTCATCAAAAGTATGTAAATACTTGCACCCTTAATGGTGACAGTGACAGCTTTGGAGTTATTGATCATAAAGCAAAGGAAAGATAAGTTTCAACTGCTGAAAAGACTAGTGCAGGTTCTATCCAAAATTGTGAAAATAAGCCTATGTTAGAGGAAAGATCAGTTTCAGAAGCTGAAAATACTAGTACAAGATCTATCCAAAATTTTGAGAATGAGTCTATGTTAGATGCAACCGATAGAAGTACAAGTACTGGTTTTCAAATTCCCGAGAAAGTAGAAATTGCTAGAGATTCTAATGCTAGTTCTGGAAATCTAGAATGCTTGGAGAATCTGGCGTGTAATATCCTTCTAGAAGTTTATATGAATGGCACAGATGTTGGAGAAAACAATATAATTTCAAACATTTTGTCTTTGAATTTTGATTAAGATGATAGTGTATTAAATAGTCCTCACAATTTAGCAAATTTGCTCCTTGTTGAGACTGATAAATGCAATGGACTGTCAAAGGAAATATCAATTTCATGGAAGTCTCATAATAGCAAGCAGTCAAGATTTTTATTTGCAAGGTCAGAAGGTTCTATAGAAATATCAAGCCATTATTCCACTCCCAATTTGGCATCGTCTAGGCAATTGCAGAGGGAGTGGGCAAATGGACATGATGTCTTGGAAAGCACAAATGGACATGAACTATTGAATATTATTGGACTATCTAATAATGCTTCTATCCCAAAGGTGCAAGGATTTTAGAGTACTTCAAAGGGAAGCACATTTTTGGTTCCTTCAAAGGCCAAGGGTGAGTTTTTTCTTCTTTTGTTGTTGGATATTAGTAATTTTCTTTTAATAATTAAGTTTTACCTCTTGCTAATATGGCATTTATAGCTTTTGTTTCCTTTTATCCAGTCATTTTAATCCTTTTTATTTTTCCAAGTTTGTTATCTATGGATATAGACTTATTTTTATGGATGTAAACACAAGAGATAACCATTTTCAGATGAGCCTATCTTTTAAGATCTAACACTGCATAGGGAATGTCCCTAAGTTGCACCAGGACATTACCAATGTCGTGTAGGATTTTCAGATATCCCTTGGCCATCTTGGGGACTTCTTAGCATCACTTTCCAAAATCGGTGCCTAAGAGAAAAGAAATATAAGGCCTTAGCGCTACACTCACTCACCAACACATTACCCCTTACTAAGAGACTATTCAATCTCTAATTCAGCCAAGATTTAGATTTTTTTTCTTTAAACAAGCTAGGTCAGACCCTCTCTTACTCTTACTGTCTACTCTGTCCTGCCTCTATCCTCCCACAAAAACATACCCTATGTTATAATGCTATACTAATGGTAGGTTTAGAACAATTCTTCATGAACCTTGAACTTTGTACTTGTAAATATAACTCCACACGAAAATACGAGACCCGGGTCTTAGTGAGGCTCTTATATTCCATTGAAGAAGCAACACATCCCACGTGGGGAGTTAGAGTGGAAGGTGTAAACATGCCATAGGCCCTGAAGGGAATTGGAACTTAAAAATAATTCATAATCAGATAATCAGAGCAGGGCACTTTCACATTCCACTCAAGCAGGATGGAGACATGCTTTATTACCCTTATGAAGAAATAGTTTCTTGTAGGCAGTTCAAATGGGGAATATGAACCTCATCATGATTTTCTCTATCCTTTGCTTCATCATAAATGTGCATTTCATGGTCAAGTAAATTTTTTCATTTTGAATGTCACAAATCTTAATAAGAATATGCCTTTATGCAACTGTGCATTATAAGAACACTGTAGAATACTAGTCTCTCCAACCTTTTCGATAGGTTTAGTCAATCTCAAAAGCTTACTAGAATCTAAATTTTAGGTGACTATACATTCTAAGGAAAGTTCAGTTCTTATCAATGGTTATTTCTCTTTGTGAACTCTTGTCCAATCATCATGGAAGTTGTTTCAAATCCTGTACATCTCAACACAAAGCGAATATATATTTTGTTATACCTAATAGTTTGCAAGTTTTTCAAGTTTAATTCATGCTTAACCCATTTTCCCGCCTTTCAAATAATTGGTATCATCACCTAGAAGCCAAATATACAACCCTTTAAAGGTTTCTCTAAAGATGCAATGTTGTAGGAGCAGGGTATTTCTCTTTATATTTGCAACATGACTCTTTAATTATCGAATCCACTATTAGGTGCCCTTATAGGCAAGGAATAATGATTCACAAAGCATAACTCATCCATACAAAATGGTACCTTTGAAACAGTAAATGATTCAATGCTAAATACTTGCAATACTTGCAATTCCCCAAGTCAAAATACTTGCAATTCTTTGAATTCTAGGTATAGAGATCATTTTTGCATGACATTACAGTCCAGAGGGAGTCAAGTCTCCAATTTTGCAAATGATAATCGTCGAGTCTCCATTAGCAATAAGTTTATGAATCTGCCTGGCTCTTAGAATGTTTATCACTTGATTTAAAGCTAAAATAGGCTTTAGCAAAAGAGAAGAAACCTTTTGCAATTTGATCACAACCATAGACCTGCTTATTATGGAACCTTCTCAAAGAAAAGGTGAATATACTTTGCATAATTTTAAGTTTATTAACTATGAAAGCAATAGGTTGTGTTTTAATTTTGATAGCCCATGATGAGGAACATCTGAAACACCTTGAAGCTCATGGAATCTTAATATTGCATTAGATAAGATGAAAAGTTTTATTTCTGACTCTTTGTTTTTTATGCAATAATGGCATTGGGCTTCGAAATCCTTTTAGGAAGGACTCTTCTTTGGACTATGAGAATGACAGTGATGAAGAATGGGAAGAGGTACTCATCACTAAATCTCTTTGGTAAGAGTATTTGTAGTATTTTTATTAGCTTTAGTTACAGGGAAAATTGTACATAGCTCTCAGGAATTAGTTTATCATAAATACTAGTTACTGGTAAGTTGTAATAGCAATAATTAAGTAGTTTGTAGATTGATATCCATCATAAATTTGTTTGAATATCATCATTGTCAAGCAATAACAACTTCTTAAAGGGTGCTAGCTCAATGGTAGAGCACCTGCCTAATTATAGGCAGGAGGTTGGTGGTTCGATTCCTCCGTGCCCTATCATACATTTGTGACTACAAAAACAACTAAATTCGCATATATACGACTATTAGTAGCTAATTTTCCGTATCTTAGTCGTATTTACTTAGTCATTAATATGTTAACATCTAGTAGTTTATTTAGTCGTATATTTGGTCATTAATGGTTGCAATCAGTGACTAAATCAGTAAATAAATCAATGACTAACTACTTAGTGACTAAATCAATGACTAAATCCATGGCTAAATCAATGACTAAATCAATGACTAAATCATTAACTATCAATGACTAAAACAATGACTAAATCATTGACTATCAATGACTAAAGCATTGTCTATCAATGACTAAATCAAGACTACTAAGTCAAGCTATTAATGACTAGTGAAATATGACTAGCTATAAGATAGTGGAAATTTGCTACTGTTAGTCACTGACTCAAAAATAGTCATTTATAGCCTGATTTTAGTCATTTTTTTAGTCATTAATTTCCCATTTTCTACTAGTGAACTAATTCCTGAGAGCTATGTACAATTTTCTCTATCTGGAATATCCATTCATGTTACCAAAGAGAACGAAATACCTCTATGATGGATGTGATACCAATTAAGTCAACCAATTTACGGAATAACTCTTTGGATTTACTGTTTCAAATAATAAAAATCCCATGTCATAATGGCTACCTCCATGGGAAGAAAATTACACAACTCCATCATGTACTAAAGAAAACACATTTTGATGACTACCCACAACTTTAAAAAAGGCAGGAAAAACCAACGATAGAATGTGAAAGTGAGTTTCTAATAAATCCTCTTATTGGAGTAACCCAGGAATGTAAAAAAACTACCAAGAAAATCCATTTTATAGAAAATAGTATTCAACCTATCAACAAAAAGAAATATAATCTTCCATTTATACATTTGTTGGAGAACATCTGGCTCACAAATAGCTTTAGCATCATCTATGATGACCTTCTTCATGTTTTTTCAAAGCTGACTTGACAGCCTGGGGAAAAAATTTAAGGCTAGTTATAAAAAATTGAAGGTATAATGCATTTAATCAGAAAATATTGATACTTACCACCCATATGGACAATATTTCTATGTTCAAAGTATAAATAGATATACCTCAACTGATCCCTCAACCTTTCCTTGAGTAATAATTTTATCCATAGTCCTCATGCTGTAATTATTATGTGTCGAAGGCACTTGGTGTTTTGCACACACATCATCTAAACTAATGCCAGCTATTTCTCTCTCAATTATAGCCAAGACCCTATATCACAAAATGAAGTCTTGCTAAGAACCACTATAAATATTTAATTTAATAAAGGCACTTTTCAGAACAAAACAATTCACACAAATAACAGCTAGAAATAAAGACTAAATAAATGCTCAGAACAATCACTAAAATCCATTAAGTCAATAATAGTAAGGCCAGCCATCATTCAAATTTATTCTTTCCACTTCAGTTCATTGAGAGGCAAGATCTTAAAAAAATAACTAAGAATAACTAATTAGTTAAGTATGAACTCCATAAGCCAAGAAGCAATAAATCACCCCTTTTCTTGGAGATTTAAGGTACTATTTGTATGAATAAATTAATGAATTGGTTGTATTTTAGATGTGGATTCAAAATATCGAAAGTTACCTCTGAATTTTTGTCTCGTTGTGCCATAAGTATTGTTCTCCTCCTCACTATGGAAAAAAAGGTTGAAATTCTGCATGACGCACTGATCCACCTTGGTAGGAGAGACTTCCTAGCCACTTATATTATGATCCTATTGAAGACTAGTAAGCATTAGTGTTATATATTACACATTCCATTAGTGTGATTCATTATACAAAATATGTAACATTACAAAAAGACCCTATTAGTAGAGAGTAAGATAATCTTTTTGTATGATTACAACTCTAATTAAAGTAATTAAATGGTTATAATACTATGCTTATTAGGCTAATAAAACACATCATGCATATTCAGCTCTTACTTGTGACATAATCTTGTAAGCTTATGATATTATAATACTATAACATAGGGAATCATACTAACCTGGAACTTAATGATACTGATGCATACGGATTCAATGCTTGTATATCTGGGCTTTATGTGCTTACTTGATATGGTGTTCATACTATGTTTATAAACAAGGTATCACTTGGCTTGAGATTACATACCCTATGCTTAGAACAGCTTGGAGTTAGATGTTACCTCTAGTGATCACATGGAACTCATACTAGTAAGATGAAATAACTCTTACTTAGATAGCATAAGTATAACTAACCTATTGACATGAGAACTATGCTTTTTCATTACAGGTATATGTAAAATCAACTCTATCAACCTTTAACAAAACTAGCACTTAAAAGAGCTTAGGCAAAAAGTAACAATTCTTTTACACACTAGTTACCAAAGCTTTCTACATAAATAGTATAGTGTTTACAACTCCAGATTAGTATGATTACACTTGTTTCCTATACTTATGACTGTGATTACTAGTATGTTTATTACTAAGAGTCGTAATCTATAGTGATAACCTAATAAATCCCATTACATTACATGAAACATAATGGTTGTGTTATCCTTAGACATTATGTCTTTAATAGGTATTAGATTAGTATTACTACTAGTTACGAACGTTCATTACGAATACACTTGTTTCATTATTCCAATATAAGAGATTAGGTAAGCTACTTAAACTCTATAACTACATATAACCTATCTTATGTAATTACAATGATTGTTTACAATGAATCCATGATAATTACACTATATCGAGTTAGTATCATATGAGTTCCATATCAGATCAAGTCGAATGAATACCATGAGTAACACAACTTATACACTGCTTGGTTCCATAGTAATATCGAACACTATATTAGTATACATCATGGGTATAACTTATGTATGGTTAGAATAGATATTAAACCCCATCATTATTGATAGTGCTCGACATTACATCCCATACGAATAGCTCATCTTACTACTATGGGATTTTAACTAGTTACATATCACTATTAATTACCTATGTCGTTTGAGATACAACCTGTACACCATATTTCCTCTATTTCCCTTGGTCAAACAACAATCAGTATTATGTAGTGATTAAAGGTAGAGTAAACTCTACCAATGCAACTTCTAAAAAATAGTCATTTATAGTCGTTTCTCCAATGCAATTTCTGAAGATGTTCATTCGAATAAGCCAAAATGGTGAGAGATTTTCTACTGTATTTTCAAAGCGTTACCAATCCACAACAAGGAATTTTGTTTGCTATTTATGCAACAATTTAAGTTTGCTTAATTCATCTTGTTCTGTCTACGGAACAAGGATCTATGTGCTTGATGGTCAAAGTTGTTCTTGATCTAGGAAATTGTTGTTTTGTATGCTTCAGTGATGGCATGAGGAACTTGCAATTAAGGAAATTTAATTAATGAAAGAACTGTTTTCTATTTTTTTCTGAGTCCTGTTGCTGTGGAAATCAGCATGTATTTCTCTTTCCTTCTTTGTTATAGAAATAATTTTACAGAAATTAAAAAAAAGCATTATCCTCTTGCTAAGAATTTCTATCCTATTGTAGCTAACAACATTGTCTTGTGATTAATTATCTAAGAGTTCCCAACTCCTTCAGGGTTTCATATCATTTGGAGACATGTATAATGCTCAATCCTTTCCTGCTAGCTTGAGCTTGCGACCTACTAGTCTTGGTTTCCCAAGTACAAATGGAGAATTCCCATTGGGTATTTTACAAGGCTCAACAGATTCACAGAAGGCACAACAGATGCTACAACAGTTAATAAAACAAGACTTAATAAACCTGGATTACAGAGTTTTCGATTGTAACATTTCTCATTCAGGTGCTATGATGGCACCAGTAGGATTGTCAAAAAAAATTCAAGCATCACCGAGACTAATGCACTATAATTCAACCCCTGGTTCATTCCTTGCATCCCTAGAAGATGATGGTAATGTCATTCTACCCCTTGTTCCTATTGTTGGACCTGATAATGCATTGTCCAGAATCCTTTCAAATGATTCTTCACTTACAACAGAATCCAATTCTGGAGCGATGAAGCAATTTCCATAACATTAGTGAAGGGTTTAACTCTTGACAGTCCACCAATTAAGGGAGAGAAGGGAGGAATAGTCCAATAGTGAGGGAGCAAGAGTATAGCATTGAAGGAGGTATATGTCTTTATCTTGACTCTTTGAATTTCTAGATTTGTTTCAATTTTCAGATTTATCATTTCTCCATTCTCCTTATTTCTCAAACTAGGATGGCATCATCAAATCCTCACTACCCAGAATGGAAATCAGCTAATGTCAATTTACAAAAGCACATGCATAGATCCATGACCTTTTCCACCACGATCAAACCTAGAGATCCATCACAAAAATAGTGACAATAACATAATGGCGACTGGGATCATACAAACAAACGCTACCCTACATCTTCTTTTATAATGAATCCTTCTAACTAACTCTCCAATAAACTACTATACAATAAATGAATACCACTAAATTTCCCTAAAAAGAGTGAGAAAACAGATGTGCTTGCAATGACCCAAAATTTAAGAGTAGATAATAAAATTTTACCCTCAATTGCAAGGGGAGTGTGGGGGATGAAAGGCACACCATTGCTTGTTTTTTCTTTGCCTTGCTCGCTTCTAGGAGACCTATGTGCAAATAAAATAACTCCTAATATAGACCCAAAATATATTGCAGATCAAGAACTCTATAACATGGTCAAGGAATCCATACAATTTCAAGTTTTGCAAATACATACAATTTGAAATGACTACAGTTAAAAATAAAAGTATTTTTTTGTCTACAAATGTGTATAGTCCTCCCCCATGAATCTACAACTAAGAGGATATCTGCATAAGCAAATAAATAAATCCTAATATACTTGAGGTATAATTGATATTCATACTCCATATGATCTTAAAAAGAAATATATCCCAAACACAATTCCGAGAAAATGCCAAAACTAAACTAAACTAAAATAAAGAAAGATGCAGAGAATGAATGATGAAGAACTATCTTGTGTAAGGGAACCTAATCAAAATTTGCTTGCACAAATCAAGAAGTTGAAAGTTGAAAATAAAACACAACCAAAGTCAGATACACATGTCAACAAATAAAATCCATTCAACAAAGAAACAATGATTGATCCAGTTGAAGTAGGGATATCATCAAATGTTGAAGTATAACAAAGGAAAATACAATGTCTCTATCCACAAAAATTTAATGATTAACAAAGCAACACAAGCATGCAAGGAAGACATACTACCAAATGTGAAATAAGAATTCACTCCAAACATGAGAGAGAAAGATTAGGTTATAAGGTCATCTTATCTACATCCAAATCAGAAGAATTGATACTTTAACCAATCGGTATATCAACATCATTTTTAATTGGCCTATAATCCATAGAATATTCATACTAGTATGGTTCAATCTCAAGATAGAAGTTATCTTGGAAATCACAGTACAATAGGTTCTTTCTGAGAAACCTATAAATGCTCATTTCGACAAAAGATTGTGTCCCCTCCCTACTTTTAGAGGGTGTTTTCCTTGTGTTTTCGTTAAGAATTTTGGGTTGTCCTTTGGATTTTTAAGCATGAAGAGAGAAAACTTTGAGCATGCTGGTATAGCATGTTTCACACCTCAAATAATAGCCCTGGGAACCCCTAGATTAAATATGGGCATCATTTGGGTAGTAATAGGGGCAAAACAACAATTCTGGGCACTATTCAACCCCAAAAAAGGGGTCACCTACAACAAAACAGGCTCAAATTTCCAGGGATTTTCCAACATTCATTCCTGTAGCATTTGCAGACGTAATTGAAGTACATTGACCAATAGTCTTGGCACAGTATGGAGCTAAAGGGTTTTGAGATGAAGTCATCTCAGCAGAGTTTTGAAACCTTGTACTAGACGAGTATATGAGTTACTAAGTAGTAAGAGGTTAATCTGCATATCTAAGATTGTTGTATCAGTAGTTTATCCTAGCATGATGTAATTCTTTATTGGAGAACTAGAAAGATTTATCCATGGCATCCATAGAACTTAGTTTCAACAGGTTTGTGAAGCACACAGAGGGATACATTTGATATCCAACATCACTCAATAGAACCTACACGCATCAGTTCATCATATAGTCATGTAGCTTATGCGAGACAATAATGATGCCATTCCAAATCGCTATTATAAACCTCTAAAGGATTCTACAAATTCATCTGATTTAGGTTCAAAGCCACTAGCCACAATCTCTAGAAGGTTGTGTCCACTCCCTATTTGCAGAGGGTGTTTGCCTTGCGTTTTCATTAAGAATTATGGGTTGTCCTTAGGCTTTTCAAGCATGAAGAGAGACAACTTTGAGCACACTGGTATAGCATATTTAACACCTCAAAGAACAACCATGGGCACCCCTAGATTAAATATGGACATCGTTTGGGCAGTAATAGGGGAAAAACAACAATATTGGGCTCTATTCAGTGCCAAAATAGGGGTCACCTACAGCAAAACAGACTCATATTTCTAGTGATTTTCCAACATCACTTCATGTATCATTTGTAGAATTAATTGAAGGACATTGACCAATAGTCTTGGCATAGTACGGAGCTAAAGGGTTTTGAGATAAAGTCTTCTCAACAGAGTTTTGAAGCCTTGTACTATTAGAGTATATGTAGCACTAAGAGGTTAATCTCTAGATCTGAGATGGTTGTATCAAGAGTTTGTCCCAGCATGATGTAATTATTTATTGTAGAACCATGAGGATTTATCCATGGCATCCCTAGAACTCAGTTTCAACAGGTTTGTGAAGCACAAAGAGGGATACACTTGATATCCAACATCACTCAATAGAACCTATAGGCATCAATTCATCATGCAGTCTTGTAGCTTATGAGATACAATAATGATGCCATTCCGAGTCCCTATTATCAACCACTGAAGGAAGCTACAAATGCATTTTATTTAGTTTCAAAGCCACTAGCCACAATCTCTATAAGATTGTGTCCCCTCCCTATTTGCAGAGGGTGTTTGCCTTTCGTTTTCTTAAAGAATATTGGGTTTTCCTTAGGATTTTTAAGCATGAAGAGAGACAACTTAAAGCATGCTATTATATCATGTTTCACACCTCAAAGAGTAGCCCTGAGAAACCCTAGATTAAATATGGCCATCGTTGGGGTAGTAATAGGGGGGAAACAACAATTTTGGGCACTATTCAGCCCCAAAAAAGGGGTCACCTATAGCAAAATAGGCTCATATTTCCAGTGATTTTCCAACATTGCTTCTTGTAGAATTTGCAGAGTTAATTGAAGGACATTGAACAATAGTCTTGGCACAGTAAGGAGCTAAAGGGTATTGAGATGAAGTCTTCTCAACAGAGTTTTGAAGCCTTGTACTAGCAAAGTATATGTAGCACTAAGAGGTTAATCTCCATGTCTGAGATGGTTGTATCAACAGTTTCTCCCAGCATGCTGTAATTCTCTATTGCAAAACCAAGAAGATTTATCCATGGCATCCCTAGAAATCAGTTTCAACATGTTTATGAAGCACAAAGAGGGATACATTTGATATCTAGCATCACTTGATAGAAACTACAAGCATCAATTCATCATATAGTCCTGTAGCTTATCTGAGAAAATTATGATGCCATTCCAAGTCTCTATTATTAACCGTTGAAGGATGCTATAAATGAATTTGATTTAGCTTCAAATCCACCAGCCACAATCTCTAGAAGATTTTGTCCCCTCTATATTTGTAGAGGGTGTTTGTCTTACATTTTCGGTAAGAATTATGGGTTGTCATTAGGATTTTTAAGCATGAAGAGAGAAAACTTTGAGCATGCTAGTATAACATGTTTTACACGTCAAATAATAGCCCTGGGAACCCCTAGATTAAATCTAGCCATCGTTTGGGCAGTAATAGGGGAAAAACAACAATTCTGGGCCCTATTCAGTCCCAAAAAAGGGGTCACCTACAACAAAACAGGCTCAAATTTCCAGTGATTTTCCAACATTGCTTGCTGTAGCATTTGCAAACTTAATTGAAGAACCTTGACTAGTAGTGTCGGCACAGTATGGATCTAAAGGGTTTTGAGATGAAGTCTTCTGAGCAGAGTTTTGAATCCTTGTACTAGCAGAGTATATGCAACACTAAGAGGTTAATATCTAGATCTGATGTGGTTGTATCAACAGTTTTTCCCAGCATGATGTAATTCTCTATTGCAGAACCACACATATTTATCCATGGAATCCATAGCAGTAGTGAATGGTTTAACTCTTGACAGTACACTAGTGAAAGGAGAGAAGGGAGGAATAGTCTAGTAGTAAGGGAGATAGAGTCTAGCATTGAAGGAGATATATATATTTTTCTTGACTCTTTGAATTTTTAGATTAGGCCTTAGAATAATTTCTAAATTCTTTGTTTCAATTTTCATATTTATCATTTCTCCATTCTCCTTATTTCTCAAACCAGGATGGAATCATCAAATATTCACTACCTAGAATGGAAATCAGCTAATTTCAATTTACAAAAGGACATTCATAGATCCATGACCTTGTCCACCATGATCAAACCTAGAGATCCATCACACAAACAGTGACAATAACATAATGGTGACCAGGATGGTACAAACAAACGTTACCCTACATCTTCTTTTATAATGAATCCTTATAACTAACTCTCCAATAACCTACTATACAATAAATGACTACCACTAACTTTCCCTAAAAAGACAGAGAAAATAGATGTGCTTGCAATGACCCAAAACTTAAGAGCAGATAATAAAATTTACCTTCAGGTGCAAGGGGAGCGTGGGGGATGAAAGACACACCATTGCTTGGTTTTTCTTTGTCCTGCTCGCTTCTAGGAGACCTACATGCAAATAAAATGACTCCTAATATAGACCCAAAATATATTGCAGAGAAAGAACTCTGTAGCATGGTCAAGGAACTCCATACAATTTCAAGTTTTGCAAATACATACAATTTGAAATGACTACAGTTAAAACTCAAAGTATTTTTTGGTCTACAAATGTGTATAGTCCTCCCCCATGAATCTCCAACTAAGAGGATATATACATAAGTAAAGCAAGAAATCCTAATATACTTGAGGTATAATTGATATGCATGCTCCATATGATCTTAGAAAGAAAGATATCCCCAAAATCATTTGTTCACATCCACACTTGGAATAGTTTTCACAACACAATTACAGTCTAACAAGAATGTCTTCTAAATAAATAAGTAAAGCAAGAAACCCTAACATAATTCAGATACAATTAATACTCATACTCCATGATAATCTAGAAAAGAAAGATATTGCAAAACGCAGTTGCTCACATGGACACTTTGGTTATTTTTCACAACATGGTTAAGAGTCTAACAAGAATGTCCTATATTCCCTGCCTTGTTTGGATTGTATATCTTGATAATGCACATCAACTCAAAATTTATGTTAAGTACTTCATTACAATCAATTAATGCATCCAGATATATTATTATCTAGGAAAGATATAGAGGGTATATTTTCCAGTGCCCCAACTATTATAAGATTAGAAAAAAAAATACTATTACTTGTTTAAGACAACAAAAAGATCCTTATGTGCATTCATTTTACACAAGATGTATGGAACTGTCTCTCATGGAGCTGAATAAAAAGCACCTACAAAGAGGGAGAACTCAACTTAAGAACATTCAAGCTAATAACCTAAACAACATAACAAATATCCCTTCAGTTGTAGTTTGTATGCCAAACACTGTGCCCAAGGACTTGTGCGACCTAGATAGTACAAAAAAAAGGAAAATAAACCAGGAGACATCCATCAAATCTAAGAGAATGAAAGTATGGCATATACAAGAAAATTGTGTACTAGCTTCTCTAGAATCACTATACAAGTATAGATCATGGATGGTAAGAGAAACGCTACCTGAGGACATTATTCATCAAACCCCAAGGGGTTGTAAAGCATGTAACATAACATGATTGATTTGTTCGCAATATACCTTGCAGTAGACACATTTGCAGCTCATAGTTATAACAGTAACCAAGTCACCTGCATGTAACCAAATTTTTAACAATAACCAAGTCACCTACATGTACTCAAATTTTTAATAGTAACCAAGTCACCTACATGACATGTTGCATTGCATCTTGTTACCTAGATGACTCGGTGAATGGAAGTCGACCCACATGTGCTATATAGAGAGTAGTAATCTTGTTAATTTTTTTATTGATGTTTGAGTCCTCCTCGGCAAAATTCTTAAGTCTTTGAAGTTTGTACTAAATAAGGGAAACTGATTTTCATGTTAAGGGTGGTTGTGAGAAAAGATAAATGAGATAATACTTTAAAAAAAGGGTCACTAAAAGACCTGCCTTAGATTTAGTACATTGTGTTCTGTTTTTTTTGTGTTATATATATATATATATATATTTTTTTATTTTTTATTTTTTTATTTCATGTTTTTCCAACAGTAAGCATGTTAGGGTTATTGCATATTGGTTAGGGTATTTGCTTTTTTTTGTGTCCATTTATATTGAAGTTAGAGGTAACATCTTTTATTTTTATTTTTATTTTTTAAAGTTGAATTGCATGGATCTAAGGTGACAAAGGATGACCCTATATATGCCCAATATTGCAAAATTTTTGTTGAAAGGAAAATTTCCGTGCAACTACTTTAGAAATTAACATGGGGGATACATAGCCCCAAATGAAACTTGGGGCATGTTTCAAACATCAAACATCACATGGAAGCATCCATGATAGCATCAATGATGACAAAAACAAGACAAAAGGGCTTGTGAAGGAAACATGGAGAAAAATACTTATGAAGGAAATAGGGAGAATCTCAAACATAAAATGGCAGCAACCATTAATGGTATCGGTGATGAATAAAGAAAGATAAAGTCTTATGAAGGAAATACGAAGAAAGTCTGAAATCCTTAGAGGTAGAAAGGAAAAACCAAGAGTTGAAATCGCCTCCACATACCCTAGTAACCCCAAACCTATACCTGTAGCCATTGGTTCACCAATACCATTAATTTTCAATTCAAATGGACGTTTGTTAAGCTACTCACCAATACAAATCACTTTTCATGTAGATGATGATGGATCCCTGCACTAAAACCTTGGCAAGAAAAAATGGGATGATGAATTCCATAAGCAAGTCTACTAGTACACAAGTAACCCGCACATAAGTGAGGTTCCCTACTCCAAGTGAACACAGTATGCATAAAAAATGTATTAGCAAACTAGGAAAAAATCAAGTTCATTAAGTATATTGGCTGATGGATGGATTCTGTAGCAAGATATTGAAGTAGAATAGTGGAAAGCCAAATTTTTGTCCAATTTGAATTCCTTTGTAGATTTTTTTGTGATATCAATAGAGGCATACAATGCATAAAATTTGGACCAATCAAATGCGTCAACATAATGTTCATCCTTTCTTCAATCTGTCTCTTCTTGCAGCACTCTGCATTAATTTCCAGGTGCTTAGAGAACATTCCTACTTACTAAGTTAGACCTTGCACATTCCCAATCCAACATGAGTTTTGAACATGGATAAGAAGCCAGATAGCCATTCTATGATTTTTTGTTAAAAGGAATATAAAGTTAAGGACTTACATATAAAAATTGATGTCGATGTTTATAAATTCACGTCCAAATTTGATATTACGTCTATGTTTGATAAATATGTTGACACAATTTGAGGCTTACCTTGGATAGAAACACTAGGCACTTTTATCCTAAACATTGAGAAAATGTTTTTGATGTTCTCCTATAAGAAGAAGAATATAACAATGCATGACATTACAATAAAGCCATGCTCAGAGGCACCCTCATAAGAATTTTGTAGGATAATCAGAAGTCAATTTAAAAATTACAGAAAGAATTTGACAAAGTTGTTGATGATAAAGATGAAGATATTTCTCATCTAATCGGATCATAGTCAAAAATTACTTACACAAATTAAGAAGTCAAGGGATAAGATGCAGAGAAATCATAAAATAGAACAGAAGAATCAAGAGCTGTAGAAGAAGCTATCAGAAAAATATCAAGAATCTTCTTGCCTAAGGGAACTCTTAATTAGAGGTTGCTTGATCAAATCAAAAGATTAAAAGATGAGCAATCATAAAACCAAGACATTCACAACAATGTTGGAAAGCCAGATAAGATAAAATAATTTGATTAATGTCCAACAAATGACCACAAAAGTAGGTCAATGAGACTAAAGAATATGTCCAGTATGAGTACAATTTGGGAGTGCAAACACAATTCCAAGAAAATGCCAAAACTAAAATAAAATAAAATAAAGAAAGATGCAGAGAATGAATGATGAAGAACTGTCTTGTGTAAGGAAACCTAATCAAAGTTTGCTTGCACAAATCAATAAGTTGAAAGTTGAAAAGAAAACACAACCAAAGTTAGATCCACATTTCAACAAAGAACATCTAGTCAACAAAGAGACAATGAATAATCCAGTTGAAGTAGGAATATCATCAAATGTTGAAGTATAACAAAGGAAAATATAGTGTCTCTACTGACAAACATTTAATGCATGATTAACAAAGCAACACAAGCATGGAAGGAAGACATACTACCAAATGTCAAATAAGAAGTCACTCCAAACATGAGTGTTACGGAGAGAAATTCCTATGGCTTGGGGTACCACAACAGAGAGCTTGACTCCAGAAATCAATCCTTTCCAATATGCAATAGAAATTAAATGTCTAACACTAAAGGATCAGACCTCGTACCTTATTCCAGACGGTTGAAGTAGATCCCCATTGAGCTTTCCAATCTTCAGCTTGAATTGATCTGCTACTTCCTCAACAACAAGTAAACAATACAAGCATTCTATATATCATGGTGTTAGATCTATTCTAGCATATATAATCAATAATGTATAAGAATTTGACATAACCTCATGGATAAAATATACATTCAAACACACATTATTGGATAGGAAAAGATATTTATATTAATATAAATCAAAGATTACAAGATACAACCTCTGACGGCACGTCTGGGAACCGGAGAAACTGAATCCCCCACTTGGGCCTCCACCACTTCAATCCTCCATCTCTCCATAGTAAGCTCACAAGAAAAAGGCAAGCTTGGGAGGAACACACTAGTGCTCCAAGGGATAAAGGGATGTAGACTCAAGCATAAGTTCCATCAAAACAATGGACTATAGTTTCTTTGCTCTCAATTCTCTCTTATGCCTTCAATGTACCAAGGGGTTCCTTATATAGCTTTTGAAAAGGGTAATGAAAGGTCAAATCCGAGCAATCTCAAGGCATAGGGAAGGCCAGGAGTCAAATGAGTCGGATCCATGTCAAGAAAAACTCCAAAAGGATTTGGATTATGCACACATCACGATGTACACAGTTTAAGTGGTCAAACCCACGTATATACACGCTTATAGGTTTAAAAGTCACGTATATCATTTTTCATATGTTTTAAGGATGATCAAGGAAACATCAAAGGACAAAAGGTGGTCCATAGGGTCTAAGGAGTCTGCAGCGGGACAGGAGAAGGCCATACAAAGTGTGATTCACCTAGAGTGGTGAAATCCGCTATAACAGATGCCCCCTAATGTGTGAGGTCAGAGGGGTCATACGATGGACGAAATACATTATAAGTCCATCCGAGAAGTGGATTGATGAAGGATCCCAAATGGAAGACTAGCCACCCAATCAGCATAGTACAATAATACAAATCTGCATACAACTGCAAATACATATAGCAGTCCCGAATACATAAGAGTACAATGGCCATGAATAGGCATTATAGATGATATCACATATTTGGTCATCGCCACATACAATATACATAGATCAGAATCTCCATGATGAAGATATACAAAGGACCATGATCTCCAAAAATGGCTAAAGATATATAATAGATCTAGATCTCCATAGTGGCTAGAAATATCTGACATGTACTGGAATCAAGTCACGAGAGTTGAAATCTCATGAACACTGGCACGATCAAGGAGGTAGCATATAAGAGATGCCACCAATCTATAAAGTCTTCTACACAAACCGCTACGATTACATGTCCTACTATGCGAATAGAGGTGTCGAGGTCGAACAAAGTAGTCCATCGTCTGATTACCAGTCATTAATGTATACTGTTAACAAACGCGAGATCACCCACCGATAATGTAAATGGGAATCAAGGTACTAGAGTGCAAACTAACAAGTGTGAATAAATGTGTTGAGGTTGAACACTTGAAAGGATCCATCAATCAGGGGACATTGATGTATTCCCAAGAAACTGTCGATGGCGAGAGAACCTTCCATTGATGACTGCAAGTCTCAAGACACTCAAAATGACTCTCGAATCCAATCCTAGAATAAATGATCTAAAGTCGATGGGATGAAATCCGCTGGAAGGAGGGAATTAAGGCATCCCCCATCATCCAACACGAGGTACTCAGCAAAGCTGTATAATGTGGAATGACTCGATCATAAAGTGCATGAAACAGTAACTGTACCGGGAATGTCCGACATGCAAATTCAAGATAACTAAGGAATGGCCGACTCAGGTTTCAACTTCCTTCGAACAAGAGCATAACAGTGTATGGTGACTGAATGAAGGCAGCATAGACTCGATATACAAACTGGGACATCTATGTGACCCAGGAGGCATCAACAGAGGCTCCATAAGGACTGGAAGCTTAACAAGTCGGTGGAGATAAACTCAGATAAACGAGTACAGCTCCTAAAGTCAAACTATAACCCAACCAATGGATGTGATATACAATGCTCTGTTCGAAGGTGACATGACTCGATAGCTACCAAAGATAGCATCTTTCCTTGTCTGGCTTTTTGTTTTTTTTTGTTTTTTGGACTTTTTCAGTTATTTGAAAATCTTGAAAAAAGAATAAAGTAGCTTTATAGTTACAAACTAGGAGGAGACGAGTGTCACAATGGAAAATAAACTAGTTCCAAGAAGTGGAACATACCTATGCTCAATGCAAGGATACATGTGTAGGATATCGACACTCGGGGAAAAATCCCCTCCCGGTAAAAAGGGAATCAAGCTGCGGAGGATATAAAAAATGGCTCTGCATGGCTAGACATGAGACAAGCTCGGGCTATATGGATGAAATGCAATGTCAGGGGAGCCAGCATAAAGCTCAATAAGGCAGGAAAAGCTCATAATAATGCATTCACAACTTGACATCAGGGAGTCTTGAGGGAAATAGGCTAGCATAAGATCAAGAGGAGTATGGTGCTCTTGCGAAATGTCATGGCAGTACTATACAATGGAATCCCACACCCTAAAAGGGAAAACGTCGGCATGGGAACCAAATGCAACTAAGGCACTAACTAGGGTACCCATGTAAGGTGAAGCTCTACCACTTGTATCATGCCATTTCTAAAGCAGCAAGAAGGTTCCGTGACATACTAAGAGTGGGTTCATACCTAAGGTCATGGTGATATGGTCATAAGGTCATGCAAAATGCAAACGGTGGTTAATCCTAACCTATATGCTAGTTTAGACATAATACCTGAGATCGACACAAATGGGTCAATCCAATGGCTGAAACGACACTGAAAAAGGTCTTCTACATCACAAATTATGTCAAAAGCGGTCCAAAATGGTTAGAAAATGTCGAAACTATAGAAAAGGGGGTAAAAATTTTCAAATATTTGAAATTTTTTCTATAAATAGTAAAAGATATAAATCATTTGAAACTTTTACCCATTTGAGCTCTGATTTTCGACTGCAAAATTCCAGGAGATCCAGCCGGCGGAATTCACAACCGTTTCTTCCAGGTATTTAGTCATGCTCTCCTCTTGCATTTTGATATAATTTTTATAGATTTTCATGGTCAAATGAATTTTTTAGGCCATCCCAAAATGAGCGTTGTGGCCCATGTGGAAATCGAGGTCTTTTCTGCGTATAGGGCTAGATATACGTGAAAAAGGGCCTGAAACCTGCGTACATACGCGAATGTTTTCAAAACAGTCGCGTACGAGGCCGCACATATGATTTTTCACTAAACTAATGGGAAAATTTCCAATTTCTTTTACAGGATGGTGCTAGAGTGGAGAGAGCGTGAGCATGGTGAAGTAGAGGAAGCAGCAAGGGCTGAGTTAATGGCTCAGCAAGCTCTTCATGCATGCGGACTCTACAAGTTTTGGTGTCTTGCTGGTTTGAGGGCGAAACCAAGACTTCTACAGATGCTGGTAGACTATTGGGACCCAGACTCGGAGTCCTTCCATATTGATGGGATGTCCCTCACCATAGAGGTCGAGGACATATATTTTATCATAGGGCTTTCTAGACGAGGGGAGGTGGTGAACCTTCGTTCCCAAGGTGGGCCAAGGGGTGGCCTGACTATCGATGAGTACATTGCGGTGTACTATTATCCATACACTGAGAAGGTGGGGAGTCAGGTCCCTACCAATGCTATACAGGTGCTGGGCCTAAAGGCCATATTATTGACACTGGGAAAGATAGCCGGCTTAGCATCACTCCACCAGGCCTCGTGCCCTCGGATGTTCTATGTAGTGGAGTGCATGAGATCCACAATCTATGACTGGAGTACTACACTACTGAGCAACATGAGAGACCAGCTCAGTGAGTGTAAGGCAGGTAGGGTGTGAAACTTCAGGTTCAACAATATTCTGAGCACGTTTTTCTTCGAGCGTGTTCCAGGATTGAGCCCTAGAGTGGACGTTCCTCTCCACGGGGTTCGAGATTTGGCCCAACGGCATTGGGAAGATGCTATCCGCAAACTGGGGGGTGGTAGGGTGGCCAACCCATATCCAACTGACTTATTTCCATGGTGGAAATGACAGATAGTTGCCATCGATGACTACCCCTATGCAAGGATAGATTTCCAGGGGGACCCGAACATGCCATTGCCACTAGGATCGGCATACAGTGATATAGGTAATGAATCTCGACCCTCACTCTTTTTTTAATTTTTTTGTATTTTCTTGATTATGCGATAAAGGGTTTGTTAGCACAGCTGGGCCTTGTGCTAAGAATCTCAAAGCTTCTTCAATCTAAGGGCACAAGTAAGTGAGGTGATCGTCCTTACATAGCTTGCAAGGGAACTTAACCTTACGTTTCGCTTGCTTGTCCCCCCCAACATTTCTACCATTCTTGTCATTATTGTTAGCATTCTCATTCTTATTCCCACCCTTTCGATTATTGTTTTTACCCTTTTTTCTATTCTGTCCGAGCTGCTGGTTACCCTTCTGGTCCGACAATTGCACAGAAATTACATTCACCATTTGGGCAGGTTGAGACGAAGCTGTAGCTTGTCCCAAAGAAGATTGGTTGAGTGATAATTGACTAACTTGTTTTGCAACCGAATCCGCATGTTTCACACTTGTACAACCCACAATGCCATTGGCATGTGGTCCAGGTTTGAATTTGGGATCGAAACTGGAACGAGGAGCATTGGGAATAATCTCATACAACAAACCGGACTAAGCATAGATCAAGTCCAGTTCCTTTGCACTAAAAATCACTTGTTCCTCATTCTGCACTCTAGATGTGGAAACATCCTTCACTATTTACGGCAATAACGACTTGAGGAACCACTCGAGGAGGAATTTCGGTGGTATAAAAGCTTTAATTAACCTCTTCCATCTACGCCACTCTTGAATATGATCAGAAATATCTGTGGTTTTATCTTGCCGAAATATCGACAAGAGTTCAGTACCAATGTCATAGCGCACTAGTAGCTGGAAGTGATTAATAAAAGTCATTGCAAGGTCATTGAACAAAGCAAAAGCTCCCTTAGGTAACTCTATATACCATTTCGCAGCAGGCCCTGTGAGGGTGCGTTGAAATAGTCTCAAACGGACTAAGTCCCGATGTAATGAATTCGAAGAGCACCATAGGTGAAACGTAGTAACATGTTCGCTCAGATCCTCTCCCGGTTTGCCCTCGAACTTAGGTATGTCCGAAGGAAGCTTGGTAGGGACAGCCGGCCAAGCCCGGTCATGAGCCATGGGATCATTCGTTAGTCTCAATAATTCAAGAAGATTAAGCGTCACGAGGAAAGGGAGCCTAGGATGATGAGGTCAATGGACCACTCCCTAGTTCATATAGGGTTGATTACCACCATGGCCTTGGCTATAGTGTCATCCTCTCGTTTGACCCATATAGGGTGGCATGGAAGTACCATAGTATGGTGGACCTTGACTAGTAGGAGCTACAAAGCCATAATTAGGAGAGTAAGCAGGTTGTTGATAGCTGCCTCCATAAGGTGAAGAAACCTATCCATACTGCATCCCATAATAGGGTCCATAGGTCATCGCATGCGATGCCCCATGAGACACTCTGTAGGTAGGAAGATAAGCTCCGGAAGTAGGGATATACACCCCAGAAATAGCAAGCTGACCTCTAGAAGTATGAACATAGCCTCTTGAAGCAACGGGAAGTATGTGAACTTGAGACACAATCGGTCTAGTAACCACAGTACGGACCTGACTCGTAGCCATATACTAGCTCGAAGGACCACGTGAATAAGGTGGAGGATGTACATTTGAAGAAATAGGGATTGAGGATGAAGGAATATGAGTAATAATATATGTACTACTACCTATCGTCACTCATCTCAGATCTGGTATCCTAATCGGATCACTAACCCTAGACCTAGGAGGGATATACGATGTAGCTTCCACCACTGGGATGGAAGGTGCAATGTGACTAGTGCTCCCAAACCTCTCCGCATGGTAAGGAATGAGAATGCCCCCAGGCATAGTGTTAGACTCGAAATCATATTCAACATGAAATGTCAAATCATGTGTAGGGAAACCAGATGTAGCATAACTACCATAGCTAGTGCTGGCAGGTTCAAAATGAGTCTCGGCGTCCTCCGACATTCCATACCGGTAACGCGTCAATGGGGAATCCGAACTAGAGTGAGTAGGTCTATCGTGGAAGGTTCCTATATCAGAAATTATAGGACCTAACTTAGCTAATTCAGGTGAAGGATCATATGTAGGAGTAAATTCCCCATTGTCTACACGAATGGGAGGAGGTGGTTCAGGAATATCTTTGAAACGGTCTTCCATGGTGTGTGAATCAATGTGTGACATAGTCCGCCTAGACTGTCTAGATCTATCTCCCAAAGGAGGAGGAGAAGTAGAAGGTGGAAGTCCTGCTAAATGAGGAGAACGGCGAGGAACCACACTCGAATCCACAATGACTCAAAAAATAGCAAAGACTCTCTATTTATGTAGACCCTAGGCCAACTATCATGCACAGAGAAATCACTAATAAAATCTAAATCCAAATGCAAGCAAACAAGGGCTGGATAAGTGAGCTCCCAAATGAAGCAGGTGTGTCTCGCCTAGGAGAGGCTTGAGACTCCCATACACAACAAGCGGAGGTACGTAACCAATTATTGTGGCCCTCAGCTTCAACGCATAAAGCGACTGTGATGTCCGACCCCAACCTAGCCAGGACACTTGCAGAATAACCCCTGCAAAGTACCCCCTTGATATCCTAGGTAAGGCCACTAAGGTCACCTCAATATAATCAATGCTCAGGCGGATAGTCGTAAGCGGTATTGACCGTATGGGCAGGGTAGCAAAGCCCGAAACTCTCGAAAGAGCCCCCAGATACGAATACAAACCTGGAAATATCTCCGGTGCTACTCAGTAATGACTAGGGGTCATCCTAATCAATAAACGCTCACATTGCGTCATGCTTAGATCCCTTTTGAGAGGAGGATCCTGAGAAACACTGGTTATACCAAGGATTTCACACACTCACCTAGATAGACACCTAGATGTTGTTGTTTAGTGATCTTGGAGAATTGACTTAAAATGAACTATTCCAAGATCCTAAAACCTAAGCTTATTGGTGCACCCTAGAAAAGAAAAGAGTGTAATTCATTTTAATTTAGCGTTGATTTTAGTTGGATTTATTACTAAAAAAAAAGGGATATGATCGTGCAACTAGTGGTGTTATGACACAACATGAAGTAAAATGCACACCTAACAATCAATGCAAATGCATTGTGTCCATGAAAACAGGGTATGCTACTACGTGAAATGCATAATTTTTCTTCAAATGATAAATGCAAATTTTCCTATATGAAGTCCTAACTAGTACTCCAAAGCAAATCTAGTGCAAGCACAATGCAAAGTGCAAAATGCAATGCATGATGATAAGCAAATGTTTTTGGATTTTTTTTAAATAAAAGAGATGCAAAAAGTAAAAGAATGATTCTACGACCCCTAGACTCTAAAAGCACACCTAAACATCACTCAAGCAAATCTCTAAGGTAAAATAACTCTAATGCACTAATCTCAAACAAAAAATCAAAAATGCCATGACAAGAACCTTCTTAAAAAAGAAAAATTTAGCCTAAAAAAAGCGTTTCTGGTTGGAAAGAGAGGTCTAAACAGACTCAAGAAGTACCAAAGGAGACTCAGCAACTATCAGAATTCACCCAACAACCAATTATCTTGCACAAAAAGGAAAAACCAAGGGTATACGCGACTGTTCGCAGCAAACCCACGTGTATACGCGGAAATCGTAGGGGAAACCGTGTGTATACGTGACTGTAAGTCAAAAAATTGCGTACAGGAAGAAAGATGAATAAAATTAAGGCAAACAGATAGGCTGAGACAAAATTCACACCAATCAGACTCTACCAGGCATACATTCCCCCATACCCGACACAGAAACAAGAGAGAAAGAGCAATTCAAATTCATTGAATGCTGAGAAAACAACCCCCAAAGGACAACTACTAGGAACTCCCCAACAGAGTTGCCAATTCTATTACAGAGAGAAATTCCTATGGCTTGGGGTACCACAACAGATAGCTTGACTCCAGAAATCAATCCTTTCCAATATGCAATAGAAATTAAATGTCTAACACTAAAGGATCAGACCTCATACCTTATTCTGGATGGTTGAAGTAGATCGCCGTTGAGCTTTCAAATCTTCAACTTGAATTGATCTATTACTTCCTCAACAACAAGTAAACAATACAAGCATTCTATATATCATGGTGTTAGATCTATTCTAGCATATATAATCAATAATGTATAAGCATTTGACATAACCCCATGGATAAAATATACATTCAAACACACATTATTGGACAGGAAAAGATATTTCTATTAATATAAATCAAATATTACAAGATACAACCTCTGACGGCACGTCTGGGAACCGGAGAAACTGAATCCCCCACTTGGGCCTCCACCACTTCAATCCTCCATCTCTCGATAGCAAG
>LPNX010717327.1:168127-203157 GCA_001517045.1 Pseudotsuga menziesii
ATCTGCTATAACAATGAGAAAGAAAGATCAGGTTATAAGGTCAGCTTATCTACATCCAAATCCGAAGAATTGATACTTTAAGAAATAGGTATATCAACATCGTTTTGAATTGGCCTATAATCCAAAGAATATTCATACTAGTATAGTTAAATCTCAAGGTAGAAGTTATCTTCGAAATCACAGTACAATAGGTTCTTTCTAAGAATCCTATAAATGCTCGGTTCCATAGAAGATTGTGTCCCCTCCCTATTTGCAGAGGGTGTTTTCCTTGTGTTTTTGTTAATAATTATGGGTTGTCCTTAGGATTTTCAAGGATGAAGTATTAGCATTACCTCCCGTGTTCTAGTTTCACATGGAAATATGAACAAGTATATATTATTAGGAAATGAAAATGAAGTGATGGATACAGAATCTAGAAGACAGTCACTGAAGTAAAACATAAGCTGTCTAAAGAAAATACACATTAGCTTCTATACTAATGATTATTTAGGACTGAATCAGAAGCTATTAAATAATCTAATATGGAAACATAGAAAAAGTTGTCTGCACGGATATCAATAACAAATGCTAAAGATAATTGGATGGAAGTACAATATACTAAAATCCTAAAGTCACTTACAGGAGCTAGTGATTTGCTCATTTTACTTGAAGAAGCTGATCCAAGCGAGGAAACCTCTACCACTAGTGGAGGTAAACAAAGTCCCCAATGTTGATGTGAAGGATTTGTAACATCATAGAACTCCTGATTTTTGCTGCTAGAAAAATAGGACATAGAAAATAAAAAATCATAAAAGCTAAATATGAAATATTTTTTAAAACAATTTTGGAAACTTGGTTGGACCAAACAAGATGAAGCCAATCTGACCATTGAAGGAAACTTGTTTGGACTAGACATTAGTGAGTTGACAAGCAACTCAGATGATCAAGCAGAGGTTAATATGTGGAGTGTGTCAAAGGGCTCAAAGAGAGAGTCTTTACCCTCAAAATTGTCAGACGTTTTGGGATATGAGTTTGAGAATACAGGAAAGAAGAATCGACAAGTTTTTGAATACTCAGTGATGGATTTGAGAGAAAACACTAAAGAACTGCCAATTTTGTCAAATTTCTTTGAGCAACATGGTTCATTGTTTGCGGTCAATTCCTCCTCAGTCATGGATTGCAAGCATGTAGAAAACAAGTATGTTGAGTATGTTCCCATGATTGGGACATGTTCCTATAGTTATAACCTAGCACTCAATTACTAGTCCTAGAATGCCGATTATCAGTATTTTACCCCCACATGGATTCAGCCTAGAATTTGACCACTGAAGGAAATTTGTTTGGACTAGACATTAGAGAGTTGACAATCAGCTTAGATGATCGAGAAGAGGTTAATATGTGGAGTTTGTCAAAGGGATTTGTTTGTTCCAGAAATTGTTTCCAAGGCCAAAGAAACAAGCCAACACAATCTCAAATAAAACTCAATAAAACAAACTAGGTTTAGGATTTCTGCAATGTTTCTTGGTTGTAAATTAGGTGAACAACAGGGAATACACCCATGAGCTAAACAAGGAATAATTCATAAGCAATTAATGACAAATATGCAAAATATAATCAACAATATCCAACATAACACATATTGAAGTTCATTCATAAAAGATAAGCATCACCAGCATACAAACATAGACCAGCAATGAATTTATCAGTTAAGCAACTAAACAAGCTGAACAATGAAGCCAACACAGAAACTGAAGGGTAAAAAGTGTCATATATTTCATAATTTTTCCATCAAATACATACAAGAGTCATAATACTTAGCTCAAAAATAAATATGAAGACCTCCTGAAGTTCTCCCAAAAAATTCAACCCTTCTTCAGTCCCTTTGTCCCTCTTTTATAATAACAAAGAAGTAGTTCTATCTCCCCTTCATTAGGTTGAAATTGAAACTACCCAGCAGTTACATTAACTAACTAATTCAACTAATTGACTAAAAATAGCAAATCGGATTCCTCGCAAATATAGCGAATTTCTGGAAAATGTGTTAAAGAAGCTTCCATATCTCTCAATTCCTGACACCTGTGTACAAACGGAGATAGGTTTTTGTAAATGGGTCCATGATGGACAACAAAATATCTTGGTTTTTAAAAATTCATCTTCAATCATTCAGAATATTCCCCTCAAAATGAACACTAAAACACGAAAATATAAAATATTTAAAATCCCTGAAAAATAGGCTGCAAATATTAAACTGAATCTTTCAAACCTTGATGGTTTTTGCAAAAATGAGAGAGGTTTTTGTATATGGTTATCTTATGAACAAAAAATTCTTTTTTTTTTCAAAAATTTCTCTCCATCAGCTCGTGTTCTTCATTTAACGTCAATGACCCAAAACAGGAAAAACTGAGCAGAATTATGTGTCTACTGCCTCCTTTTTTCATTCATAAGTGCTGAGACTTTGTTTTCTGCATCTGCTAGCATTTGAATTTTATTCAGGCTACTTTTAAGTGATGGGGAAGTAGAAGGATGAAGGCCTAAGTCAGAGTAAATTGCAGTATCTTTTGTGAATAGAAACAGAATCAGAATTCACTTTAACACAAACTCTCAATTTGTGCTTTTCTTCACCGGTCAAATTACTAAGTATTGGCCCTTGTTTCACTTAAAGTGCTTCATCAATATTCACACCATTCACAGTCATCAAACTTATATTTTCAAAATCATCTACTATCACTTCTTTTGCTCCTATTCTGGGTGAATTTCCCTTATGCTTGACTGTAGCAAATTCCATCACTTCAACCTTATTCTTGTTTGTGCTAGGTCTGACTTTCTTGTTTTCTAAAGTAGAAAATTCTCTGCATGTTTTAGCTTTAGCTTCAGTTTTAGAAATGGGATGATCCTCCTCTAACCAATAATCTTCGTCCTCTGACAGAATGGTGATGGGACTCATTTGCTGGGTTTGAATCTCTTCTTCTTGTACAGTAATTTTTTCTGGGACAACAACTTTATCTTCACTGGAAACTTTTGCTGGTGTCAAGTACTGCATAGGCTGCTCTTTTTTTTCAGTAAATAATGATAATTACCTTTAATATCAGCTGAGAACATTTGAGGTCCCTTATCATCTTTCAAAGGGTCTAGTACTTCTTAAAGCTTAAACTCCTTCTTGTCTTCAGTATTAACCTTCATTTTTTATTCCTGTAGCCTCTGCCACTTTTACCCATTTATCTTTAAGGGATGAAAAATGTATGGCTCCTAGGGTTCCACCAATGACCTGATAGATGCTTTTTCTTCTTCAAACCTCTTGGGTTTCAAAAACAGCACTCCTCAATCTTCCCTGAATGCTCCTTTTTGTTTCCTAATGCAAGCTAGGTTTTATCATAGGTTTAAGAGATTTAGGTCATTCAGAGTACTCCAGACTCTTCACTGCAACTGATGATGAAACTTAATTATCACTCAATTTGTTTATTAAAAAAAAACTGACAATCTTCAGCATGTATACTAACACCTGTGTGTTAATACCAAAATTAACCTTCAAATCCTTTTAGTATCACCTATGAACAATCTCTGCATAGTAAAAATTTACATAAATGATCTCAGCTACCAGATTCTCAGATTAACTGAAGACTGTTTGTCTGTTGGATGAGAAGATATATAAAACAGAACAATTTCCAATCTATTTATTTTATGCTTCCTGTAGTCTTAGAATAAAAAATGAGAATAGGTCTTCATGTAATCTCGGTTGTTCAGCTCTTTCATTGCACTGTGTATAAGTAGCAGACTCTTTTGTAAAGTTTAAGCACCATAAAATGCACAATTTTTCACCCCATCCTCTTTTCAAACTTCAGCAGAGGAATGGTTCAATATAGAGCTATTTTTCAATCTTCCACTCAGCACAACATCTCAGAATGTCTTAAATGGATATCTCTTCAAAAGGAATCCCTTTTAAAGACATAATTTAACATTTCCCTTAACTAATTTTGACAGAAACGACTTCAAGGAGAAAGCCCCAACTCTACTCTAGAACAACAACCTCCATTTTTTGGAAGATGTCTTCATTCCAGCATCTCCACCAGCTTCATAATATTTAATTTAGAACATCTTCCCCGAAAATCTTGCCTTATTTCGCTCACTATCATCATTTGCCATAAATTTGCATCCAGTTGCCAGAATCTCCCTCACATGAGACTGACGCCTGTTTACATGAAAAAAACTAGCAAAACATATATCAAATGTGACCATTGATTTATTTAACACTTTATGAGCAAAATCCCGAAAAAATCAGACTGAAAAATGACCACTGGCAAAAAACGATTTTCTTGTAGCGCCGCAGTGTTAATTTTTGGCAGTTGCGCTACCAGAATAATTTAAACTCAATTTTGGCACTATTTAGTCATTTTTTCCATTTTGAATGTTGTTTAGGTGACAAACTATACTCATGATATGACTTGTGAATCCATTATTCCATATATTGACATTTAGAACCCTTCAAGAACTTAAGGGAAGAAAAACAATAAAAAAAACATAAAGGCAAAAACTTGAAAATTTCACTGAATACCAAAATTTTCTAAAATAAGTGAAAGAATAAACTCAAGCAAATAAGTAAACTAGAATAAAAATGACAATCAAACATAAAATTTGAAGAAACAAATTCTTGATTTAACATCTGGCTCCAGCTGCGGGATGAAGTTCTCCTTGTGAGGCTTCAAGAACCTGTACACCAGTGCCTTCTTTTATGCTACCTACTAGTCTGCAAAATATCCATTGGGCTATGGAGTCTTTATTCAATCCTTCACACACTGATATATACAATGAAAATCAAATCTCTTTCTTTGAGGAACCTTCTATTTACTGAATCAAATTGTAATCCCATTTCCAATGTAACCAAGAAAGAATTTCATCAACCCACCAAAACTTATTTCCAACTCCACATATATATGTAATCAGAAATATTGGAAAACATGAAGAGCAGAGAATTACCAACTTATACCCACTTTCATCAAATAGTGTCTCTGAAATAACAGATTTATAACCTGGTATTGACTCTAAATAATCTGCTACTGGATCATAAAAACTTCCACAAGTTACCTCTTCTTGCTCTATGAAAAAGACAAGCTGTCCATAATAATATTTTGTTCCATGAATATCAATCAGGCATTGGCAATAAAAGACATCAGGATCAGCCTGAATTTGCTCTGAATTTTTTTGGATAGTATCATTAATAATGTTAATAAGCTGAACCTCCTTTTCCCCACTGTCTTCAAATGAATGACTATCATGCATTGGCTTTTGCTGTTCAAGGATAATAGACTGAATGCATTCTTGAATATGCTGATCAGATTGTGACATATCACACACCTCATAGATTTTTGGGTCTTTCTTTTCAATTTCATCATCATATTTATTAAAAATTAGAGCATCTTCATAATGATTTTGAACAGCAGATTTATCATAACTATGAATATGAGTAACTTCTGAAAAAATGTGAATAGCCTGGCCTTCATCGAATTTAGTATCAAAACCAGAAGGAATAGAAACTAATTCATCACAGAATTTTTGTCTTGGAACCCTAATCTCTTCATCATAACAAGGAGTATTCTGGGAAATTTCGAAAGATGAGGCTAAAGGTTCATCTTTTCCTTCAATACAAAGCTGATCTTTAACACAATAATGATTTTCAAAAGTTTGTTGAACTAGAGATTGATCTTCAAAATGATTAATATTCAAACAGTTATTAAGGCTATTGAAATCATTATGAGAATGTTCCAAACTGTCTCTAGTGATCTCATCACTTGGATAATCCTCAAACTGACCTAAAACAACAACTTGATTATCATAATGATCATGGCATTCTTCCTTGACAACAATATCTGAAAATGTTACCTTCTCATCTTCAACAAATTCTGAAACTTCAACTTCTTCATGACATGTTTTGAACCCTTGATTGTACTCATCATTATGATTTTTGAAATCAGAAATTGTATTATAAACATTAGCCTGCTCACAACAATCTTTTAAACAGAGTTCAGCCGAGAACAGATACTTGACATGTGTGGAATTCTTTTAGTGAGGAGATGCTAGCAGCGGGAAGAGAAAAATACCAATCTCGTGCATCTTGATCAAGTGAATACATGAACATCTTCATGAGCACATCTTCATGCTAGATATTTAACTGAACCATAAATTGATGAAATTTGATGAGGTGATCTGAAGGATTATCCTCTTTGCTTTCTCTAAACCATGGAAGACAATCTCCCCAAACATCCATAATAGGTACTGGATTTGGAAAACCTGGAATATCAGAAAAATTGAAAGGTGCAAACCTTCGAGCCAGAATAGCTTCCATGGACATCGGCCTCTGCATCTTGAAATAGTGGAGTCGCCAATCAATTTGTCAAGACAGAGTTTGTTTTTTCTCCTCAAAAAGAGAAAGGGGTGACAATAGCTCAAATTAATTAGGGCTGCATAAAGCTGGGGATGACTGAAACCTTCTAATTCTTCTAGCTGTCACTGCGTCAAATTTGGTAAAAAAATAGCCTTAAAGATGTGTTGGTTTAAGTTCACCTCTTAAAACCAGTAAAACTGATAAGTATCCCAGGGAAAATATGTCTTCAACTTCGTCCCCGGCAATGACGCCAAAGATGTTTGTGCCAGAAATTGTTTCCAAGGCCAAAGAAACAAGCCAACACAATCTCAAATAAAACTCAATAAAACAAACTAGGGTTAGGTTTTCTGCAATGTTTCTTGGTTGTAAATCAGGTGAACAATAGGGAATACACCCATGAGCTAAACAAAGACTAAGTCATAAGCAATTAATGACAAAGATGTATAATTTAATCAATAAGATCCAACAGAACACATATTGAAGTTCATTCATAAAAGATAAGCATCACCAGCATACAAACATAGACCAACAATGAATTTATCAGTTAAGCAACTAAACAAGCTGAAAAATGAAGCCAACACAGAAACTGAAGGGTAAAAAGTGTCATATATTTCATAATGTTGCCATCAAATACATACAAGAGTCATAATACTTAGCTCACAAATAAGTCTGAAGACCTCCTGAAGTTCTCCCAAAAAATTCAACCCTTCTTCAGTCCCTTTGTCCCTCTTTTATAATTACAAAGAATTAGTTCTATCTCGCCTTCATTAGGTCGAAATTGAAACTACCCAACAGTTACATTAACGAACTAATTCAACTAATTCACTAAAAATAGCAAATCGGATTCCTGGCAAATATGGCGAATTTCTGGAAAATAGGTGTCAAAGAATATTCCATATCTCTCAATTCATGACACCTGTGTAGAAAATGAGATAGGTTTTTGTAAATGGGTCCGTGATGGACAAAAACCTCTCTTTTTTTTTAAACATTCATCTTCAATCAATCATAATATTCCTCGCAAAATGAACACTAAAACAGGAAAATATAAAATATTTAAAATCCCTGAAAAATAGGCTGCAAAGATTAAACTGAATATTTCAAACCTTGATAGTTGTTTCAAAACTGAGAGAGGTTTTTGTATATGGGTATCTTATGAAAAAAAAACTCTTTTTTTTTTCAAAAATTACTCTCCATCAGCTCGTGGTCTGCATCTAACTTCAATGACCCAAAACAGGAAAAACTGAGTAGAATTCTGTTTCTACTGCCTCCTTTTTTCATTCATAAGTGTTGAGACTTTATTTTCTGCATCTGCTAGCATCTGAATTTTATTCAGGCTACTTTTAAGTGATGGGGAAGTAGAAGGCTGAAGTCCTAAGTCAGAGTATATTACAGTATCTTTTGTGAATAGAAACAGAATCAGAATTCACTTTAACACAAACTCTCAATTTGTGCTTTTCTTCACCAGTCAAATTACTAAGTATTGGCCCTTGTTTCACTGAAAGTGATTCATCAATATTCACACCATTCATAGTCATCAAACTTATATTTTCAAAATAAGCTACTCTCACTTCTTTTGGTCCTATTCCGGATGAATTTCCCTTATGCTTGACTGTAGCAAATTCCATCACTTCAACCTTATTATTCTTTGTGCTAGGTCTGACTTTGTTGTTTTCTAAAGTAGAAAATTATCTTCATGTTTCAGCTTTAGCTTCAGTTTTAGCAATGGGCTGATCCTCCTCTAACCAATAATCTTCATCCTCTGACAGAATGGTGATGGGACTCATTTGCTGGGTTTGAATCTCTTCTTCCTGTACAGTAATTTTTTCTGGGACAGCAACTTTATCTTCACTGGAAACTTTTGCTGGTGTCAAGTGCTGCATAGGCTGCTCTTTCTTTTCAGTAAATAATGAATATTTACCTTTAATCTCAGCTGAGGACATTTGAGGTCCTTTATCATCTTTCAAAGGGTCTAGTACTTCTTCAAGCTTAAACTCCTTCTTGTCTCTAGTCTTAACCTTCATTTTTTATTCCTGTAGCCTCTGCCACTTTTACCCATTTATCTTTAAGGGCTAAAAACTGTATGGCTCCTAGGGTTCAGCCAATGACGTGACATTTACTATTTCTTCTTCAAACCTCTTGGGTTTAAATAACAACACTCCTCAATCTTCCCTGAATGCTCCTTTTTGTTTCCTAATGCAGGCTAGGTTTTATCACAGGTATAAGAGATTTAGGTCATTCAGAGTAATCTAGACTCTTCACTGCAACTGATGATGAAACTTAATTATCACTCAATTTGTTTATTAAAAAAAAACTGACAATCTCCAGCATGTATACTAACACCTGTGTGTTAATACCAAAATTAAACTTCAAATCCTTTTAGTATCAGCTATGAACAATCTCTGCACAGTAAAACTTTACATAAATGATCTCAGCTACCAGCTTCTCAGATTAACTGAAGACTGTTTGTCTGTTGGATGAGAAGATATATAAAACAGAACAATTTCCAATCTATTCATTTTATGCTTCCTGTAGTCTTAGCATAAAAAATGAGAATAGGTCTTCATGTAATCTCGGCTATTCAGCTCTTTCATTGCATTGTCTATAAGTAGCAGACTCTTTTGTGAAGTTTAAGCACCATAAAATGCACAATTTTTCATCCCATCCTCTTTTCAAACTTTAGCAGAGGAATGGTTCAATATAGAGCTATTTTTCAATCTTCCACTCAGCACAACATCTCAGAATGTCTTAAACGGCTATCTCTTCAAAAGGAATCCCTTTTAAAGACATAATTTAACATTTCCCTTAACTAATTTTGACAGAAACGACTTCGAGGAGAAAGCCCCAACTTTGCTCTATAACAGCAACCTCCGGTTTTTCGGAAGATGTCTTCAATCCAGCGTCTCCACCAGCTTCATAATATTTAATTTAGAATATATTCCCTGAAAATCTTGCCTTATGTCGCTCACTATCATCATTTGCCATAAATTTGCATCCAGTTGCCAGAACAGTTGCCAGAATCTCCCTCACATGAGACTGACGCCTGTTTACATGAAAAAAACTTGGCAAAACATATATCAAACATGACCAATGATTTATTTAACACTTTAGGAGTGAAATCCCCAAAAAATCGGACTGAAAAATGACCATTCTGGCAAAAAACGATTTTCTTGTAGCGCCGCAGTGTTAATTTTTGGCAGTTGCGCTACCAGAATAATTTAAACTCAATTTTGGCACTATTTAGTCATTTTTTCCATTTTGAATGTTGTTTAGGTGACAAACTATACTCATGATATGACTTGTGAATCCATTATTCCATATATTGACCTTTAGAATCCTTCAAGAACTTAAGGGAGGAAAAAGAATAAAAATAACATAAAGTCAAAAACTTGAAAATTTCACTGAATACCAAAATTTTCTAAAATAATTGAAAGAATAAACTCAAGCAAATAATCAAACTAGAATAAAAATGACAATCAAACATAAAATTTGAAGAAACAAAATCATGACTTAACAGGCTCAAAGAGAGAGTCTTTACATTCAAATTTGTCAGACATTTTGGGAGATGAGTTTGAGAATACAAGTGAGAACAAACCTGAGTTTCAGAATATAGGAAAGAAGAATCAGCAAGTTTCTGAATAGTCAATGATGGATTTGAGAGAAAACACTAAAGAGATGGAAATTTTGTCGAATTTCTCTAAGCAACATGGTTCATTGTTTGCAATCAATTCGTCCTCAGTCATGGATTGCAGGCCTGCAAAAAGCAAGTATGTTGAGTATGTTCCCATGATTGGGGCCTGTTCCAGTAATGGTACCTCACCATTATTTTGATACTTTTCCCTATATAAAATAAAGTTGTTAGAATTGACCCTGACTGAACTATCTTAAATGTTGTTTCATATAAAATACAAAAAAAATGTAAAAACAATACTAAGTTTAAACTTGCAATACCTTACTCTCATGCAGAAGGTGTTGACGTCCTTGTCCAAGGTATCAAGAAGACTAATAGCCTGTATAACCATGTTATACACTCTATTGACATTGAATTTCACGTTGGCTCTGCTATAGTTGTGCCCAATACCCAATTGAGCCTTCTCCAAGTCTATGTGATTCAAGATATGTGATTAAATTACAACTGAAATAAACATTATTTCATTTCAATAAACAAGTATCTATCTGATTAGAGTCTGTACCCATGGAATTTTCAGCAGCTTCTATGATATCCTTGGATTTGTCTTCATCTCCAGTTATTTCCATTAATTCAGGTAAAAGTCAGCCGATAAAGTGGACTTATCCTTCACAAACTTTGCCACTCATGTATATATATAGTTGTCATTAATAATCTTAACCAGCTTAGAGAAATGCCATGAATATCATTCCCTGCGGATAAATTACTAATTAATTATTGATGAAGCTAGAGAATCATCAAATACGGCATGCAACAAGAAAAAACAAGAAAACACACTACACTCTAGTCTGTACCCTATTTTTGGACAATTACTAGTTCTAGAATGTCGGTTATCAAGATTTTACCCCTACATGGTTTGAGCCTAGAATCTGACCACTGAAGGAAACTTGTTTGGACCAGACATTGGTCAATTGACATTGATAACTCAGATGATCAAGCATAGGTTAATATGTGGAGTGTGTCAAAGGGCTAAAAGGGAGAGTCTTTACATTCAAAATTGTTAGACATTTTGGGAGATGAGTTTGAGAATACAAGTGAGAACAAACTTGAGTTTGAGAATATAGGCAAGAAGAATCAACAAGTTTCTGAACAGTCAGTGATGGATTTGAGAGAAAACACTAAAGAGCTGCCAATTTTTTCAAATTTCTCTAAACAACATGGTTCATTGTTTGCAGTCAATTCATCCTTAGTCATGGATTACAGGCCTGCAGAAAACAAGTATGTTGAGTATGTTCCCATGATTGGGGTCTGTGCCTATCCTTATAACCTAGCAATCAATTATTAGTTCTAGAATTCCAGTTATCAAGATTTTACCCCCACATGGTTTCATCCTAGAATCTGACCATTGAATGAAACTTGTTTGGACTAGACATTGGTGAGTTGATAAGCAGTTCAGATGATCGAGGAGAGGTTAACATATGGAGTGTGTCAAAGGGCTCAAAGAGAGAGTCTTTACATTCAAAATTGTTAGACATTTTGGGAGATGAGTTTGAGAATACAAGTGAGAACAAACCTGAGTTTGAGAATATAGGAAAGAAGAATAAGCAAGTTTCTGAACAGTTAGTGATTGATTAGAGAGAAAACACTAAAGAGCTGCCAATTTTGTCAAATTTCTCTGAGCAACATGGTTCATTGATTGCAATCAATTCCTCCTCAGTCATGGATTGCAGGCTTGTAGAAAACAAGTATGTTGAGTATGTTCTCATGATTGGGGCCTGTTCCAGTAATGGTACCTCACCATTATTCTGAGATTTTTCCCTGTATAAAAGACATCTGTTAGAATTGAACCTAACTAAACTATCTTAAATGTTGTTTCATATAAAACCCCCAAAAAAGTAAAAACAATACTAAGTTTAAACTTGCAATACCTTACTCTCATGCAGAAGATGTTGATTTCCTTTTCCAATGTAACGAGAAGACTAATAGCTTGTATAACCATGTTATCCACTCTATTAACATTGAATTTCACAGTGGCTCTGCTGTAGCTTTTCCCAAGACCCAATTGAACCTTTTCCAAGTCTATGTGATTCAAGATATGTGATTAAATTACAACTAAATTAAAAATTATCTCATTTCAATAAACAAGTATCTATCTGATTAGAGTTTGTACCCATGGAAGCTTTAGCAGCTTCTATGATATCCTTGGCTTTGTCTTCATCTCCAGCTGTTTCTATTAATTCAAATAAAGATTCAGCCGATAAAGTGGACTTATTCTTAACAAACTTTGCCACCCGTGCATATATATAGTTGTCATTAATAATCTTAACCAGCTCAGGAAAATGCCATGAATACCATTCCCTGCAGATAAATTACTAATTAATTAATGCTAAAGCTAGAGAATCATCAAATAGGGCATGAAACAAGAAAAAACAAGAAAACACATTACACTCTATTTTGTACCTTATTTTTGGAAAATTACTAGTCCTAGAATGTCGGTTATCAAGATTTTACCCGCACATGGTTTCAGCCTAGAATCTAACCACTAAAGGAAACTTGTTTGGACCAGACATTGGTGAGTTGACAAGTAGCTCAGATGATCGAGCAGAGGTTAATATGTGGAGTGTGTCAAAGGGCTCAAAGAGAGAGTCTTTACATTCAAAATCATCAGACATTTTGGGAGATGAGTTTGAGAATACAAGTGAGAACAAACCCGAGTTTGAGAATACAGGCAAGAAGAATCAGCAAGTTTCTGAATAGCCAGTGATGAATTTGAGAGAAAACACTAAAGAACTCCCAATTTTGTCAAATTTCTCTGAGCAACATGGTTCATTGTTTGTGGTCAATTCCTCCTCAGTCATGGATTGGAGGCCTGCAGAAAACAAGTATGTTGAGTATGTTCCCATGATTGGGGCATGTTCCTATCCTTATAACCTAGCACTCATTTACTAGTCCTAAAATGTCGGTTATCAAGATTTTACCCCCACATGGTTTCAGCCTATAATATGACCACTGAAGGAAACTTGTTTGAACCAAAAATTGGTGAGTTGACAAGCAGCTCTTATGATCGAGTAGAGGTTAATATGTGGAGTGTGTCAAAGGGCTCAAAGAGAGAGTCTTTACATTAAAGTTGTCAAACATTTTGGAAGATGAGTTTGAGAATAAAGGAAAGAAGAATCAACAAGTTTCTGAACAGTCAGTGATGGATTTGAGAGAAAACACTAAAGAGCTGCCAATTTTGTCGAATTTCTCTAAGCAACATGGTTAATTGTTTGCGGTCAATTCCTCCTCGGTCATGGATTACAAGACTGCAGAAAAAAAGTATGTTGAGTATGTTCCCATGATTGGGGCCTGTTCCAGTAAAGGTACCTCACCATTATTCTGGGATTTTTCCTTGTATAAAAGAAAGATGTTAGAATTAGCCCTAATTGAACTATCCTAAATGTTGTTTCATATAAAACCTAAAAAAAGTAAAAAAAATACTAAGTTTAAACTTGCAATACCTTACTCTCATGCAGAAGGTGTTGATGTCCTTGTCCAAGGTATCGAGCAAACTAATAGCCTGTATAACCATGTTATCCACTCTATTGACATTGAATTTCATGTTGGCTCTGCTATAGCTGTGCCCAAGACCCAATTGAGCGTTCTCCAAATCTATGTGATTCAAGATATGTGATTTCAACTCAATGGCAGACAAGCTTTCTAAATATACTTTGTTGTTACAGAAGGGTACCTAAACCAAACAAGAATTTAGAAAAGTCACTTCCTATCTAATTCAGAAAAGACTTGTACTAACAACCACTTAATGGCAGATTAGCTTGGAGTCATAGCTGAGGGATGTAGACACTGGTTATGCTCGTCTTGTTCTATTGCTGGTTTATATATTATGACTCTTTTTGACGATTCTGTACTTATGGAAAATTGAGTATCCTAGAGAATACGTAAGGATGACTTTTAATAGTTTTCTTAAATTTCTTTGTTTTTTAATGATGGACAAAAAAAAATATACAACAAACTCGAGTCCTCGCAGGACTAGTCAAATGTATATTTTCATTTATTCCTTTGGAATATCAAATATATTGATTTTAAAACACATCTCAGAGAACAAAGAAATCATGGATCTGATATAAATCTAAGTTAGTAAACAAATGCTTTTACCTTTTGGTATAAATATGATTCATGAGTCCTAACTAAAGAATTAAAAGACACTTCTGGGAAATTGAGCTCAACTTGACAGCTGTTAGAATTGACCCTGACTGAACTATCTTAAATGTTGTTTCATATAAAACCCAAAAAAAAAGTAAAAACAATACTAAGTTTAAACTTGCAATACCTTACTCTCATGCAGAAGGTATTGATGTCCTTGTCCAAGGTATCGAGAAGACTAATAGCCTGTATAACCATGTTATCCACTCTATTGACATTGAATTTCATGTTGGCTCTATCGTAGCTGTGCCCAAGACCCAATTGAGCTTTCTCCAAGTCTATGTGATTCAAGATATGTGATTCAATTACAGAGCTCTGTTTACTCTTTTTTGTATGATTCCTTAATGTCAAAACTAAATATCCATTCAGTTGATGCTATGACCCATTTTGCTCGAAACTAAGCCAGGATTACTACATATCAGCACTATGTACATCCATCAATTATAGTTACCTAGGATATGTATGAACATAATTAGTCAAGCACATGCAAAAATATTATAACTGGACAAATAGAAGAAAACAATGTGGTTTATACCTTTTTTAATTTCTATACTCAGATTTATAATACGATCACACTTTCTCTCTTAGGAGACAAGTCACTAACGAAACAATGGACATACCTGAGAGAGAGAGAGAGATAGGTAGTTGTAGGGTAGAGTGAGACAAATACAGACCACAAGGTCATAGATCAATACTGTTAACCTCAAAACATATAAAAAAAACAAAAAAATATATTTGCATTTGTAGCAGCTGTCAACCCAACAGCTCTCCACCCACAAAATTCAAAATCCCTAATCGAGGTTCTACACCCAGCTTGATGAGATTCGAACCAGATTTAGTTAATTTTTTTGGGCCTTTCTGGCCACAAACAACTACACCTAAATGGACTAAATTTTTAATAGCTACACTTATTGCCTCATGGCTTGGGGCTTGAGGTCCAAACTCCACTCAGTGGCATCCATCCACAGTATCTATATTGACCAAAGAAACACCTTATTCTACTGGCCTACAAGCAACAAATACCATTTTCCTAGGTCCCTATTATGAAAGCTCCAGATGACAAAAAGAACCATACATTCCTAGCCACTAGAGACAATTATACAAACCCTTTTTATGAATGTCTACACTGAATGGATTACAATAAGAGAAAAACAAACATAACCTTCCAAAAAAATGAATACTCTTTACATAAATAAAGATACAAAGAAAATTTTGGTTTAACTATGTAATTGGTTAAAATAACTAAAGTGATCTACCTCATGGAGATGCACATGACTACACATTACACTCTAGTCTGTACCCTGTTTTTGGACAATTACTAGTCCTAGAATGCCAGTTATCAAGATTTTACCCCCACATGGTTTTAGCCTAGAATATAGCCACTGAAAGAAACTTGTTTGGACCAAACATTAGTGAGTGGACAAGCAGCTTAGTGATCAAGCAGAGGTTAATATGTGGAGTGTGTCAAAGGGCTCAAAGAGAGAGTCTTTACATTCAAAATTGTCAGAAATTTTTGGAGATGAGTTTGAGAATACAGGCAAGAAGAATCAACAAGTTTTTGAATAGTCAGTGATGGATTTGAGAGAAAACACTAAAGAGTTGCTAAATTTGTCAAATTTCTCTTAACAACATGGTTCATTGTTTGCGGTCAGTTCGTCCTCAGTCATGGATTGCACACTTGCAGAAAACAAGTATGTTGAGTATGTTCCCATGATTTGGGCCTATTCCTATCCTTATAACCTAGCACCAAATAAAGATTCAATACCACAAGTAAATGTTGGAAACAAGAATAGCAAAAATGAAGGTTTGGGTTTTCAAACTAAAGGAGCAAAAAAGTTTGAGGATGAAATGTTGTTGAACTCTCTGTGGGAAGAGGAGATAGAAAGGATGAGCATTGCCAACTTTTTGGAGTCCTGGGATAGAAGAGAAGGGAAAAGAGGCAAGCATCAAAGCATGGTGATAATGCCCCCTGAAAGGAAATATTTTGATCCTTTTGTTCAATCTCAACATGAAGTAAGCATTTCTTTTCATCAAGTAGACACTCAAATGTCTGATTCTGTATGGGACAAAGGTGATGGTGGTAGCCAAAAGAAACAGTTGGATAGGGTTTCACAGGAAGATATTATTTCTCCAGAAATGCAAGGACTGTCAGAGTTATGCTCATCTAAAAGAGATGAGAAAAATGTGCAAGAGGCTTCCCATTATGGTTTTATGACGTTGAATATAAAAATAACAGAAGATTGTACATCAAATGAGAAGGAAGAAAAAATGTCTATTAGCAGCAAGAACTGGATGGATGTAGGGAATAAACGAGGATGAGATTTGTGTCAATTCATGAGGATTGAAAAGAGTTTGGACAATGCCACCTTGGATGTATCTTCTCATCAAGAGAGAAAAGATTTTAAACACACTCAGATTGAAGGGATGCCAGATTTTTTATTACATGAAAATAAGAAAGAAAATGTGGAGGAACAATTCATTAAGCCTTATGAGGATTGTGTTGCTATGGAGAAATTAAGTGGAGTCTCAGGAAAAGGTGCCCAAGAGGCTATTGTAGGAGTGGAAATGAGAGGAACACCATAATATTTGTTAGATGAGAGTAATCAGACACATTCAGTTGTTTCACCTGAGCATATTGTCCTTCCAGACATCGAGGAAATGCCACATTTGATATTTAATGTAAGCAAGGAATATCAGACAAGAATGCATGCCAAAGTGCTTTCTCAGCAGGATCATTTAGCAGCCAAAATGCAAGGAGTGCTAGACCAATTAGTAGATGGGGAGAAATAGTGCACCTTTGTAGGCTACCTTAATAATCTGGATGTAAGTGATAACACAGAAGATAAAATGTGTGAGTTTTCAAGAAAGAGGGATAGGTCAATTGAGGGGGCAAGAGAGAATAACACAGTGAATGGATCTTCTCATGAAGTGATAGATGTTTTGGTACATAGAGAAATCCATTGGATGTCATGTTTTGCTGTGAAGCATGTCAAAGAGGAGTCCCTTGAGAGTGTTCAAAAGGCGAAAATGAAAGGAGGTTTAGATAACCTAATAGATGAAAGAAGTAAGTATGCTAGAGTAACTGCACATGAAGATATTTCATTTGTAAATATTCACAGGATGTTGGAGTTGGTGATTGATGTAAATGATGTAGAGATGCATGTGACACAGGTTGAATGCAAGAATCGAGTAACTGAGGCAGTTTGTTCAGTGTCATATTTTATGTTGGATGACAAAAACAAAGTGAAAGCCAATCATGATTTGTGTGAGGAAAGGTATGAAGAGAAGGAGAAGAATACTAAGTATCTAATAACCGGGGATTTTCTGAATGTGGAAGCACATATTTTTAATATGGGTAGATCCTCTCAAGAAAATGATGTTGTTTTTGGATGTTCAGAAATTTAGGGGACATTAAAGTCATTACATGGTGGGACTGCCATGGATAATGTAGCGAAGCATAGCACAGAGGCATTACAGGAAATTGCTGCTTTGGTGGAAAAGCAAGGAGTTTTGGATTTCTCACCCTGTAAAAGAATTGTGAAAAATTCCATGTCAGTGGAAAAACGAATAGTTTTGGATTTGTCACTAGATGAAACCACTGAGAGAGATATAAGAATTTGACTTGCCTAGAAAAATCAGAAACCAACCCATAAACCCTCATGAAAAATTAAGTGAATACCTTATGGGAAACAATGTGCATGATTCCTCAATGTCAAAACTAAATATCCATTCAGTTGATGCTATGAACCATTTAGGGCAGAGTGAGACAAATACAGTCCACAAGGTCATGGATCAATACTGTCAAGCTTAAAAAATATATAAAAAAACAAAAAAATCTATTTGCATTTGCAGTAGCTGTCAACCCAACTCTCGACCCAACAGCTCTCCACCCACAAAACTCAAAATCTCAAAGAAAGACAGAAAAAGAATTACCATAGGGAGAACAAAATGAGCCCAGAAAGCTTATCCAGGAGGCCTCTTGGGTGGAACAAACGCACCCCAGGGGAATCAAAACAAGAATATATCCCTAGCTAATACAAGAGGATAGGATAAAGAGTCCCATACTCGAAAAGGGAAAAACAAGAGTATGCCACAAATAATGAAAAAAACTCTTAAAAGAGCTGTATCAAGCCTTCAATAATTTCTCCTTCCCATAGTTCTGAGAAGGAGAGAAGACCAGCCTTCATATCAAGTGATTCCTTGGATAAGCGGTCTGCACTCATATTGTGCTCCCTGTAGACATTCCTAAATCCAAGGGATAAGAAAGCTTGTTTAATAGTCAAGACCCACAAGACCCACACACGATACCCATAAGAAAATACCAACAAGACCGATGTGTATAATCAAGGTGGGGAAACAACCATTTTACCCACAAGACGAAGGGTACAAATTTTATCTTCTCTCTCAAGGTATAGTCCATATGTGTTCTGTACAATAATTCTAACTTTTATCATCATTGTATAAGGAAGGTCATTTTTTTCAACTTAACATTCCTAGAGGTCCCTGTGTTAAAGTTGAAGCATCCAAGGACAATCAATAACAGTAGTAGTAATAAATTAACGAACAAGTTAAAATAGCATACGTAAAGGAAAAAACAACATGGTAACATATATAACATAATTTTCATTTCTTTCAACTTAACACTCCCAAAGGTCCTGGTGTTAAAGTTGAAGCATCCAAGGACAATCAATAACAACAGTAGTAATAAATTAACGAACAAGTTAAACTAGCATACATAAAGGTGAAAAGAATGTGGTAACATATATAGCATAATTTTCATTTATTTCAACTTAACACTCCCAAAGTTCCCTGTTTAAGTGTTGAAGCATCCAAGGATAGTAAATAACAACAATAGTAATACCAGAAACAGATAGGTACAGCTGTGCCAATGCAAGATCAAGTAAGAACATAATTTTCATTTCTTTCAACTTAACACTCCCAAAGGTCCCTGTGTTAATGTTGAAACATCCAAGGACAATAAATAACAGTAATAGTAATATTGGAAATACATAGGTACAGCTGTGACAATGCAAGATAAAGTAAAAACATAATTTTCATTTCTTTCAACTTAACACTCCCAAAGGTCCTTGTGTTAATGTTGAAGAATACAAGGATAGTAAATAACATCAATAGTAATACCAAAAACACATAGGTATAGCTGCGACAATGCAAGATAAAGTAAAAGCGTAATTTTCATTTCTTTCAACTTAACACTCCCAAAGGTCCCTATGTAAATGTTGAAGCATCCAAGGACAGTAAATAACAGCAATAGTAATACCAGAAACACATAGGTACAGCTGTGACAATGCAAGATAAAGTAAAAACATAATTTTCATTTCTTTCAACTTAACACTCCCAAAGGTCCATGTGTTAAATTTGAAGAATCCAAGGAAAATCAATAACAACAGTAGTAATAAATTAATGAACAAGTTAAACTAGCATACATAAAGGAGGAAACAACGTGGCAACATATATAACATAATTTACATTTCTTTCAATTTAACACTCCCAAAGGTCCCTGTGTTAAAGTTGAAGCATCCAATGACAATTAATAACAACAATACATGCAATATAATTATAAATGTGTATAGGGAAAAAAGAATTGTTATCACATACATGTTGACTCAACACTTTGGTAAGAATTTTAGTTTTAAAAAATATCTATGCTATGTATAACACTCCACAAAACAGAAGTGAAGAAACTATGAAACACTTCTAGTGACTGAAATACAACATATCTATCAGATAATACCAATAAAGTATTCACTTTCAAACCAGCATATAAAATAAGGATGAGATATGGAGTTACCCAACAACATTCAACACCCTTGTATAAGAAAACCAATAGAATTATACTGCCTAAACAAGGGGTGCTACTACAAAAAGAGGCCATTACTAGTCAATACTCTGAACAACATGAACTTCAATAACATCAATATTTGGGACAAGAACATAAAAAAACATCTAGTTTGATGAATTTTCCAAATACTTCTTTGGCCACAGAATGAAACTCCTTTCCTTCTCCTTCAAATGGAGACATCCATCTATTTTATCTTCATATGGAAGTGGGATGTTACTTGTGACATTCATGACATTGACATTTGCATCTTCAAGACCAAGTGCCACTCCATGGATCATAGAAAGTGAATGAATTCATCCAATGTCGGCAATAGGACCATCATATGGATCCAATATTTTAACATTTTCACCTTCCTGGAGTACTTCATGTCCCCCTGGAATTATTGAGCACTGTAAAAAACAAAACAATATACCAATTAAACCATATTATAAGATATAGGGATTCATGCCTTCTAGTATGCCAATTGATTTAGTATATACCTTTGCATGTTCATGGCCATTGTTTGGGTCTTTCAATAGTGTTGCACCACCCATAATTACGGTTTTTTCCTATGATTGACAAACATTTACATTAAAAAAAATAGGCTTCGTGAGTGAAGTGAAAGGGATAAATAAAATCCATAGATTAAAATATCAACTGAATAAATGGTTGGAAGGGAATGACAATTAGCTTACCTCATTTGAATCAATAGTCTTTCCCTTATTTAAATTGAATGCAGCAACAAGAGGTTCAATGGAGGAGGCTATGGTCGACATCTTTTCTGACAACACAATTATAGAACGATTCATTTCAATGTTATAATCCTTACTAATGTTTTCAACAGTAGATGGGCCTCTTGTTTGGATTCTCTCAACTTCAACAGATGGAAAAGACCTCTCTTTTATAGAATTTTCTAAGTCTTCCATATATTGAGTCATTTCACTCAAATTGGGTTCTCTATTAGTTCCTTCAACCTGTAAATCATTGTCAACACACAATGTATTGGAAATATAGACAAATCAAAAAGGTCGAACACAATGTAGACTATTTAGCAAAAACACCATATACTTACACATATGTGTTGTTTGGCTCTCAACCCTCCCCAACCCAAAAAATATCGATCCTTCACAAGATTTCTTCCTTTCTTCCCTCTTGCACTCTTTTCCAGAAAGTCTTCATCACACATACTTTCCTTCAAATCTTCCCACTACTTGGGAGTCAAGCTGATCTCCCTATATTTTCTATCCAAGATTAATTTTCTGCATTTATGCCTAAAATTATTGATCAAAACTCTCATTCTATAATTGTAATATTTAATAGAAATCCTACAACCAACCGTCTCAAAAACATTTTCCATTTGTTGGATCACTAGATCAACATTTCTTGGATCTTGATCTGTAAAGGTGGATTTGGTAACATCCAAATAAGACCTTATTCTCGTGCCCAACTCTGAGGACCACCTTGAAGCATTTGGTCTAGTAGGCTCGCCATCCATTACCTCGATCACGTAATCCTTCTTCCCCAATGATTTTCTTTCTTTTTCTTCCCTTTGTGTGCTCCTATACAAGCCTTGGATAATTGTGCGTCTTCTGATGAAATTTGATGGATCTTTAGAACTATTTTTGGGCGTTGAAAAACCACTCATATTTGTGGATATAGCAGTTTCATTTCCTAGCACGTTCCTTTGAGGATATGTAATTGGTGGTTTTTCTAAGGAAGCAGGCTTAATTGGTTCCTCATAATTGGAGACAACAGCTGTGGCAATAGGTAGCTCACAAATCCCCTCAACAATTCTATCACTAGTTAGATCAGGAATCTCCTCAACAGGTGTGGCGCTTGCTAGGTCACCAATCCCCTCAGATGAGCTTCAAATCTTTGCTTTAATTTTAACAAACGATCTAGCAAGCCTGATTCTTTAGAAGATGCCACTTTTTCATACAAATATTCGACATTATCATCTGATATATGAGGAAGTTGATCAATATTATCATTAACTTCATCTTCATGTATTGGTCTACCAAGGCATTTGCTTCTATGAGTTGGAAGTGATTTTTCGTTGCTTGCATTTTGTTTTTGATGATCATTTTTTGTAGAATCCAACATTCGCCTATAAGGAAAAAAAATTACCAATTAGAATAAAAATCACATTTTTGTCCTACATCATGAAATAGATTATATAAAAATTTCATCAAATTTGCATAGAAGTGAAAAGGTACAAGGAGTAACTACTTACTTATTTCCAAAACCAAGGGATGACAAATACTCTTCATTTCTTGTGATGTGGTATTTATGAGCACGCTTGTATTCTGTCACATTTTCATCTTTGTTGGGGTCACTTTTATGATTCAACCCATTATTCTTCATAGCCTATATGTCCAAAATTTCTCTTAAAAAAATCATTAGTGCATGTGCAAACAATGACTATAAAATATCTAAATTCAAATGCTCATGACAACAACAAACACTAATTGGAGCCCATTGGAATCATAGTACTGAAAAGAAGTAGATCATGACAATAATAACCCATATATATCATCTATGTAGAGATGAACAAAAACAAAAATAAAAATCTTGCATATCAAATATCAGTAAGGATAAATTCCATACAAAGTTTATTAAACCATTAGCACATATGCAAAAAATGACTTTAAAATATCTAAATTCAAATGATCATGATAGTAGCAAACACTAACTAGAGCCCATTGGAATCACAGTATTGAAAAGAAGTAGAACATGACAATAATAACCCATGTATATCGTGTATGTAGAGATTAACAGAAACAAAAATGAAAAGTTTGCATATCAAATATCATTAAGGATACATTCCATACAAAGTTTAGTAAAACCATTAGTGCATGTGCAAACAACAACTATAAAATATCTAAATTCAAATGCTCATGACAACAGCAAACACTAACTGGAGCCTATTGGAATCAGAGTACTAAAAAGAAGTAGAACATGGACATAATAACCCACATATATCATGTATGTAGAGATGAACAGAAACAAAAATGAAAATGTTGCATATCAAATATCATTAAGGCTAAATTCCATACAGAGTTTAGTAAAACCCTTTGGCTACCTAATCCCAATGGCCAAAACAATAAAATCCATTTACATAGGGAAAGTTTATTCCATAAATTCATGGGACAAATCATCATCATTATCATTTGCATTGCCGTCAAGATCACAATCCTGATCACTTATGTAAGCATCTACTTCATCTTCTTCACCGTTCTCATACAATATATTTTCCTGACCATGCATTACATTCTCTATCTCAAGCTCTTCATTGGGAAGAAAAGTTTCCTCTTCAAATACTCTATTGACATCTTCAGCTTCTTCTTCCAAAGTTTCTTGTAAACTATTACACTGCCCATCGACGATCGTATCAACACATTGCATAAATTTCCTTTTCGAATGAGGCTCCATTTGAATGACATATGACCATCCTGGGCTTGCTATATTTTCAATTAGAAATTCTTGGTTAATTTGAAGAGAGGAAACATATGGATCATCGGTCTTTGATAATATTTTATGTGTATATGCACGTAAAAATCCATACTCATCATGTTGTATTGCAGATGGTTTGATCCATTTACAATTTAATAATATAGCACTAGTTTCACCATAATCAACTTTAATAATTTATTGTATGAATCCAACATATAAATTCTTACCAGTGTCGTGATGAAATTCAGCACTAACAACACAATCACAATTTACCTTTCCTGTGTCATTTTCTTCCACTCTTAAATGACTACCATAAGCCCACATCCCACTGAAATGGTAACCATATATATGTGGAGGTCATGAAAGATCGATTTCCTTAATCATTAGATCTTGACCTGGTTGTTGTGCATAATTTATTGCATCAGAAATCCAATCACCAAATTTTGGAAAATTCGGACCACCTCCAATATTAGATTCTTGAATTCTACGCTTTCGATATGGCTACGTCCCTGTTTGAATCTCTTCTTTGTATTTTCTGCATAGAATATGAGCAAACATGATAGTAAGAATGCAAATAATTTTGCTATTAGATGAAATTAAATAGAAAAATTATCATGTAAAATAAATTTTACCTGCGCCACTTATCAAATGTGGATGTGTTTTGAAGAACATAGGCATGTATCGAAGTTATTTCTTCATTTGATAGCTTGAAGCAATGTCCATTTCCTTCTAATACTTCACCTACAACTCTCTCGTATTCATCATCATCCCATACACGTCGATTGACACTGCTAAAATCCTTCATATATTTTTTGTAAAAACCTATGGCCTCTTGCATTAAATATCGCTCACACATGCTACCTTTTGGTTTTTCCTTATTGCAAACAAAATTTTTCAGAAGCTTCATATATCATTCTATAGGATACATCCATCTCGTTCTTATTGGGCCACAATTCTCTAGTTCATTTTCTAGATGTATAAGAAGATGCATAGAAATATTGAATATTGTTGGTGGAAATTCTCGTTCCAATAAGCAAAGGACTTCAACAACCTTTTCCCTCAAATTATCAAAGTTTGAAGGATCTAGCACATGCAAACTCATTCTCTTCAATATTAGGCCCAACCTTATAATTTCCAATATTGGCCTCTTTTCCAAACTTGATATGATCACAATAGGTAAAATATCCTCGATTATGACATGATAGTCATGGATCTTGAGGCCTCTTAAGCTATTATTGTCAATTTGGATTCTAATATTACTACTTACATATCCAGTAGGGAAGCGAGTCTGAGACATTAACTTTAAGAACTGTGCACGTTGTTCCCTTGTCCACACATAAGGAGCAATAGGCTTTCTATATTTTCCATCACCACATTTTCCAACCCAAATATTTCGACAAATCTGTAGTTGTTAAAGGTCTAGGCGTGATGACACTGTATCATATGCACCAAAAAGAGTTTCTATAATAGCAAAAGCTATGTTTTTCTCAGTATGCATAAATTCAACAGCATTCCTAATGGATATATGCTTAAAGTATGGCAACTTATAGAATATGCACAATATTTTTACACCACTATCATTAAGTGGATCATTTTTACTACCACAAATTCCACCATCCTTAATAAACTGCATTCTTTTTTCTCCATTCTCAATAATGTAATCACTTGTTATTGCCAATGGTGCTTCACGATTCTCTTCTTGACCATTGAAACGTGACTTTTTTCAATGATATGGATGCTCCATTTTAAGGTAGGCACGATGTCCACAATATATGCACTTACGCAAACTACTTGAGTGTCTCACAAAAGCCTTAAAGATGCAAGTCGGACATCCATGGTATTCATGAACATTTAGACTAGTCAATGTGCCATATGCAGGAAGATCATGTATCATAAACAATAAAGAAGCTCTTAAAGTGAACTGCATAGAATGGCCATCCCATAAAATTTGAATTGCTTCAATTCCTTTCAACAATTCTGCTAGCTCATCAAATAATGGCTCTAAATACACATCAATTGTATCTGAAGTCACACTTTTCTTTCCTGGTATAATTAATGACAACATCAAGAAGAATGGTTTGGTTGCTAACCATGGAGGCAAGTTATAATTTATTAAAAACATCGGCCAAGTTGACCATTTAGTACTTTGATCTGAGAATGGGTTCACGCCATCTAGAACTATACCAAGCCTCATATTACGAGGATGTTGGGAAAAATTGGGCCATCTGTTGTCAAACTCCATCCACATATTAGAATCTGCCACAAATCGTTGTTTTCCATCAGTGCTCTTATTTTGGGCATGTGATTGCATCAACTCAGCAATGTCTCGACATCTATACATTCGAAGCAACTGTGGGATTAGTGGAAAGTGTCGAAGAACCTTTCTAGAATCTTAATTTGATTTCAACCCTTGTTTATACCTCCCTTCTTTACATTTAGGACATTCCATCTCACTTGCAATATTTTTTTGAAATAATACGCAACCATTCGCACATGTGTGGATGTTTTCATACCCTAATCTTAGATTACTTATTTGCATTTTACATTCTCTCCGTTTTGTTGGAAATGTGGATTTAGGTGGTAACAACTCATGTAAAAATTCCAATAACTCATCAACACTCTCATTTGTGAAACCATGCACTATTTGCAAGTTGAGTACAAGAATTGTTGTTGAATGACTAAAATTGCAAGTATCATACATAGGTTTTTAAGCATCCTCCATTAACGTCTGCCAATCATCCTTGAAGCCCTTATTCAACATTATATCAAATTCAATCCCTTCATCTAAGGTTCTGAAGTCTCCATCTGTGTTTGTTTCCTCTTCATTTATGTTTGGCACCTCTACATCTCTCATGCTATGCAAATGTAAACTATCTGGATAATAATTTTGAGGGAAAGGACTAATCCCATATCACCAAATTTTAGCACATGTTCATAAATCACTTGTATTTTTCTCATATTCCGACCACAACAATCATTACATGGACATGCATATTTAAGCAAGCTCTTTGCATCATCTATTCTCTTGTCGTATGCATGGTAGTCAACAATTGTCAAAATTGGTTGTTGACTCATCTTCAATTTCCTGCATTCAATTATAAAACCGATATGTTAACTCTAACTTTCCACTATTTTCATCTATCTTTTCTTTAATTGATATGCATCAAAACCAATACATAGATAAAAAACACAAAGGATCAACATTAATCATAAATCATTTTCAAATTCTGATGCAGCAATAGGTCAAGAGTAGCCTTGAAGAAGACATTTAAGCAAGACAGTGGAAAATTTGTGAGCAGACTGAGGTCTGAGTTTGGAGCTGGCGTTGGACTATGTATGGGGCAGTGTTGAAGTATGTCATATTGAGCTAGAAAATTTCCTCAAATTTAGTAGTTATAGTGACTAGAATCTTCCATATAAAATTTCCTCAAATTTTGTTGCATGGGACATGTTGTCAATCTGTAGCACTACTAGCATAAGTAGCACTACTAGTTCTACTAATAGGTAGCACTACTAGTTATACTAATAGGTAGCACTAATAAGTAGCACTATTGTCAATATGTAGCACTACTAGTTCTAATAATATCTAGCATAAGTAGCACTACCAGTTCTACTAAGGGGATCGGGAGTTAAGGAACGAGCTAGGGGCCTGGTGTGGTTCCTCTAGTAAAGTTGTGAAAGAGAGGTAGGGTTTTTTGGTTTTTTCCTTCTCTAAGAGGTTTAGTAAGAGATAAATCAATATATAATGGAAAAAAGGAATTATAAATTGGGAAATTTATACTAATGTTTAAGCCTAAATTAGTAATATAGGAGTAAAGTATAAGTTCAGTGGAAGTGTAGTTCTAGTTATCCCTGTTTAGTAATACTTAGTGAAGTGTAGTAATGGTTATATAAGTTGAGTATCGGTATCAGTATCAGTATAGTATAAAAGATAGAATTTTTAAAGTATCATAGGTAAAATACCATCACCAACAACACTATGGTCTTTCTTATTATTATTGTTCCCCTTTGGCTTCACTACTATAAATTATAGGTCACCTAACAAGCCTTTCAAATCTATCTTAAGATGATTGATGTTAATAGAACTTATTCAAGAGCCAATACTCATAAAACTTTTGATTTGATGCATGGAAACTCATAAACCAAAGTTTTGATAAACCATCATGCAATAACAACCCTAGAATCCATCATAAACCATCATCAGCTTGAAGCCATTTTTTTGACATTTATTCAAGCTGGATTCGTTGAAAGTTGCTAAGACAAGATGTGTCTCAAACTTCCTCCTATTGCATCGCTTTGTATAGGTGAAAGTTGCATTATTGTCTATGGTGAGTGAGATTTAGTATTTTTGGAGACAGTCAAATTTAGAGAGGAGTGTTGTGTAGACTGGTGATTGATGGGAAGTGGTGGATCAAGATTGACTTCTGCTGAAATTCACAACACCAACATTTGAGCTTCTTTGAAATGCAGACACTGGAAGCCATTTTCGGGAGAGATTTATGATGGCAGGGATACCATGGATGAGAAATCTATGGAAACCATTTGACAGGAGGGTTCATGTGCTTATATTTTTTGATGTAGATTTTGTAGAGGTTGTGTTGACAATCATTGATATTATCACATTGGCGCCACATTCTTCACATTTTTTTGAAGAATAGAAGTACAAGTAAATAATTCACGTTGGCAATTCAAAAGGAAATATTGTACTACTAATACTCCCCATCAAAATGGAATTACAGAAAGGATAAACATGACAGTTCAAGAGGCTATAAGAACAATGTTGTTGGAAGCGAAGCTGGCAGAAGCCTTCCAGAGAGAAGAAATAGTAGCTTCTATGTATACCTTTATTAGAGCCCAGTTAAGAGTAAATTGTGATAAGAATCCGTATGAGTTATGGATAGGAAGATCACCCTCAGTGAGACATTTTAAAAATTTTGGAAGTAAATACTACATTAGAACAAATGATGATCACTTGGGAAAATTTCAAAACAAAATTGATGAAGGAATATTCTTGGGATATTCAACAGAAAGAAGGGATTACAAATTTTATAACAATTGAGTAAAGAGGATGGTTGAAAGCATGTATGTTAGAGTGGATGAATAATTGTCACCAAATCTTGAAGAAGAAGAAGTTGAATGTGATTCATCTAATGGAGAAGATGAAAATGAAATAGTAAAAACAAAAGAGGAACAAGAAAAGAAACAAGAAGAAAAACAAGATCCTTCTTCAACCTGTAAGAAATAATGGGCTCATAAGCCCTCCATCAAATCTACAAGAAGAGACAATCCAAAATATTTTATCATGGGGAATCTAGATGAAGGAATTCAGGTGAGACAAACATCAAGAAGAGATATGGTGTTACTGTCCACAATTGAACCAAAAAATATCAATGAGGCATATGAATATTTACATTGGAATAAAGCCATGTAGGAAGAAATTGAACAAATTGAAAGAAGTGGTACTTGGGATTTAGTCTCACACCCAAAGGACAAGAATTTCATAGGAACTATTAAATGAATTTACATAAATAAAATGAATGAAGAAGGAGAAATAGTAAGGAATAAGTCTATACATGTCTGCAAAGGATATGCACAGGTTGAAGGAGTTGACTTCAATGAAAAATTTTCTCCTATTTCTCGAATGGAGGCAATCACCCTAGTACAAAAGCGCAGATTTTTCCACGGAGGTTTTCCACGTTTCTTACCTTTTGGTGTAAAATCCGATGTAACAAGAACGAGGCATCGCTGTATCCACGCCTAGCCGTCATTGTATCCACACCTAGCCGTTGTGGTATCCACGCCTGGACTCCTAGTCGTCACTGTATCCACGCCTAACCGTCGCTGTATCCACGCCTGGAATCCTAGCCTAAAAATCAAAATCTTTGGAAAAGAAACTAGAGTCAACAAGCCATGGGGTATGTATGCATAAATAAATTAACATCAAGGAAGGTATTGAAATTAAGGGGTAGGAGAATGTAACACTCATGTTAAAGCCCCCATATTGTAATATAATTGTAAATTTGATATGGATGAGGGCCAAGTATATGTAATTGCAACTAAACAATTAGTATTAAAATATGAAGCTAGCTACAAACGGGGAGAGAACATTGAGAAGAGATGGAGGACTACAAATTCATGAGAGGGGAAGGTGTGTGAGAGGAGAATAGAGTGTTGGTGTCATGACATTGTAGCTTAACCATGTCTTGGACCCTAAAAATATTCTCTAAATCTTAACTTTTTCCTAGGACCTTGGTTATGGGGATTAACATCCTCAAACATTCAATTTAGAATGTGAAATGATTTACAAAGGATTGATGCTTATAAACCAATGTCAACATTTTATTTTACAACAAGATTGATAGGGCCTTGGACATGATGTCTTTTACCCAACATGAGGGGATTGCCAAAGTCCATGCTAAAGCTCCCAATAGGCGTTGGAGGAAAATAAAACTATTAGACCCTATATGAAGCTTTGAAGGACCAAGGTCCATGAATAAGGACACAAACCATACAACATGGTATGTGTTGGACATCATTGTCCTCGTAGTGGTATGAGAGTGTTAATATGAGGTTTTATGCACTATTAATGAGTCTCAAACCATGGTTGGGAGAGAAATTGATGCATTTATGCTCTAAATTATGACTAGTAAGCTAATAGGCCATGATAAAGGCCTCAAACCACAAAATATATGATTTAAACAGTATGTAGAAATATGCTGTTTAGTATAAATTTGTCTTCAAAATGAGGGGGTTGGCAACCTCGACATAGAGGAACCCTGATATGCATGAGGCTTTTCTACTCTATAATTAAAATATTTGACATATTGAACATAAGTTGTTAGTAATGGGATCCAATTTCAACATGGTGTTAGGTAATTTACAAAATGACGAAAACCAAATATCATCCCTGATGCAAAAGCTCTAATTACATTTCACTATGAGTCATATTGCTCAGTCTTCCTTAAGAAGTTTGGCCATTAACAACCTTTACCATTATTGACAATTATGTAGGCACTTTCATCTGCATGGCTTCAAAAACTAATCATTATACTTCCATTTCATTTGCAAGGTTTGCATTTATGCATATTTGAGCATAGTCTTCTTGACCACATTGTGTTTGCATGTGACCATTAAAGTTGGACTACAAACTTGTTGCTTTTTAATGAATACATTTCTTTGAGCATGGTCATATGTGGTGGTAAAAAATCATCTTCAACACTAAAAGGAAAGCTTAGAATCCCTCTTGGACCTACAACTAAAACACCATTGGGTAAATCCAACAAAGGCTTCTTACGATCTTGAGCCTACACCTTCAAAAATTGTAACTCCATTAGTGCTAGAGGGTAGTGGATGAGTCATTATTATTACCACATCTCAGGAACCATCTCCCCTCGCATTGATTTCCATGCACAAAAGTCTATTTGAATCGAGAAAGAGGAGACATGAATCCGAATCTCGAGGTCACCAAGAAAGGGAACGAGCTTTATTGTCCTCAATGGATGTAAGAAAGAAATTAATGACGATAAAAATTCAAACAATGCTACAATTAGACAAAAGTTAAAAAAATACAAAGAAAAAAAAATAAATGAATTAGTATAATCTATATATTCAAATGCATGGTCATATTGCAATTCATACAAAGATTGTACTTGTGTATACAAGGTTCTCCCATAATTTATATAGTTCTTATTTCCCAACATAAACATTATCCATAACTTTATCAATGGATAGGATAACCCTAATAAAACACACTTTTAGTCACTGTCAAGTTTTCATGACTAAAAACTATAGTTGAAGGATGAACCAACCACCAAACTTGCATCACATTATGGCGCCAATCTCTACTTCATTTCCTTTCCAGTAGTCTTGTTGGGGAAGGGCGAAATTCTATATTTCGGAATTTCGATCGACGTTTTCTGCTGTGGATCGAGGTCGGTGTGTAGTTTTTGTTACAGTTTGTGAAAAGATGGTTTCCAAGATCCCGGATCGAGTATCTTCAAGGGTATTTTATTCAGGGTTGGGGGCGAATCCGAAATCGACCCAGGGCCAAATGGGTTTTTCGATGGCGGGTAGATCCATACAGATGAGTATAGCTAGTGTCTGGTTTATTGTTATTTTGTCATTTGCTAATGCCTGTAATGGGTTTTATTTAACTGGAAGATATTTGTATACATACCCTAATCTTGAGCCCAATCTTGCTGTAGTGCTTGGAGAGAGTTGCGTGGAAGGAGATCTTGTGTGGGACATTGTAGGTTTTCTCTTATTTGAATTGATCTGATGAAATTATCAATTATAAAAGGAGAATTGCGAGAGAGGATACTGTGCTATTGGATTTTGGGGAATTTGGAGAAGAGGCGAGGAGAGATTTTGGATTTGTTAACAGAGAGATCGGTTGGTGCTGGATCCTCTTATCGTTATAGAACTGCTGATTCTGATGAGTCTGTATAATGTTTCTGCCCATACACAACACCTCTCTTGAAACGACTTTCCTCCAGGCTTCATTTTTGGTGTTGCTTCTTCTGCTTATCAGGTCTCTGTTTACTTCATCATTCATATTTTATGTATGTATTCATTTATTCATGTGATTATGGGTGAGACATGCCCAGGCCCCTAATTCATAGAGTAATATTTCATGTGAAAAATCCAACAATGGGTTTTTCTGTAGTATGAATCTGCTGCAACAGAAGATGGTCGGAAGCCAAGCATTTTTGACACTTTCACTCATAGAAATGGTCTGTTTCATTACATATCTCAATTCATTGAATCATTTGTATTCTGTACAGTTTCTTACTTTACTTTTTGTATATTAAAGGCCAAGACTGGAAGTGAGCAGTTATTTGTTTTTCAATTGTGTTTTCGGGGACTCGGGATGAAGGTAATGGAGATGTGGCTGTTGATCAATACCATCGCTACAAGGTATCACCATTTTGTAAATCTCAGAACAATAGATGTCACTAGCACAAACCCATATAGATTGAAACTGTGGGTGCATATCGAATCCCAGTATTGCTTTTTTTAAACTTGGACCCATATTTAAACTCGTAGATGATTTCGGTTTCAATCTGATGCAAAATTTAATATGGATTTTGAAGGAAGATATTAATCTAATGTCTTCCATGGGCGTAGATGCGTATAGATTTTCAATCTCTTGGCCCAGGCTTATTCCTGGTATATTTCAACTAGAGGCCTGACCTGATGTTTAGTCCTAATATTTTAGTAAACATTTGAAGGACAATGGTAGGAAATATATATTTTACGTGCATTGATGATGCAGATGGTAGAGAACCCATCAACCCAATAGGCATCGAGTACTATAATGACCTCATCAATGAACTTTTAGACCATGGTAGGTCAATTGTTTTATTTATTGACTAACATTTAATGCTACTCTGTTTATATCTCGGTGGCTATCATCCGCAATGATGTTAATCTTGACACAATGCATGTCTCAGGTATTCAACCACATGTTACATTATACCACTTTGATCTGCCCCAAGCTCTTGAAGATTCCTATGGGGGTTTCATAAATCCACAGATTGTGTAAACATCTTGTGCGATCTCATGTTCTTGGTTTTCTACCCATGTTCTTGATGTTGAAAAACAAGACAAAGCAGCAATTTAATGATACATCGTTATAATCTTATGGTTAGAGAAACATAGTTCTCTAATTTACTTTGATTTTATGCAGGGGGGATTTTAAAGCTTATGCAGATGTGTGTTTCAGAGAATTTGGTGATCGAGTGAAATATTGGTCCACTTTCAATGAGCCCAATATATTTGCAAATTGGGGATATGATAAGGGTATTTTCCAACCTCAACGATGCTCCAAGCCATTTGGAAAATATTGTATTGCTGGAAACTCAACTGTTGAACCTTATATTGTTGCCCACCATGTCTTGCTATCACATTCAGCTGCTGCGGAGCTATACAAGAAACGATATCAGGTTATTTTCCTCTCTCTGATCTCTATTCAAATCCTTCTAGGGGAAAGTAGAATGGATAAAGAGGGTGGGCATTTCCATTCTTTTTAATAGCACATCAGTTATTTTCTAAATTTCTTGACGAATGCAGGCAAAGCAAAAGGGCTAGATTGGATTAGTAATTTTAACAAACTGGTTGATACCTCTTACCAATAAATCCACAAATGTAGCTGCCACTCAAAGAGCAAATGATTTTATGATGGGTTGGTAAGTTTACTTCTTTAATAGTGAATTCTCAAGTTAACTCATGCTTCAACCAAAATCTTCACTGTCATTAATCATTCTTGTGAATTGTGATTTCTTCCTTTTCTTTCAGTTGGAGTTTCATAGTTATTCAAATAATTAACAACAATATTGTTGAAGTGGATGTATCTAGTTTTGTTTGGATAAGGGTGGACATCAAATTTTATATTACTTTCTTTTCCAAAACCCATATTTTTGGACCCATTTGTAATTGGAGACTATCCAGTGAGTATGAGGAAAATAGTAGGTTCTCGATTACCTTCATTTACAAAGGAGGAGGCTCAAAAGATACGAGGGCCGTTGGACTTCATTGGTGTGAATCACTATTTTACATGGTATTGTTTCGATTATTGTTATAGAATTGCTGATTCTGATGAGTCTGTCTAATGTTTCTGCCCATACACAACACCTCTCTCGAAACGACTTTCCTCCGGGCTTCATTTTTGGTGTTGCTTCTTCTGCTTATCAGGTCTCTGTTTACTTCATCATTCATATTTTATGTATGTATTCATTTATTCATGTGATTATGGGTGAGACATGCCCAGGCCCCCTAATTCATAGAGTAAGATTTCATGTGAAAAATCCAACAATGGGTTTTTCTGTAGTATGAATCTGCTGGCTTTGAATGACCAATACAGGATTGATCTCCATCGAGATGTCCTTCAATATGTACTTGCAGCAATAAGGTATACAAAGAGCACACAATGTTCCATCCAAGGCATACCATTTCTTAAACAATTGTTTTTATCAAACTTATAAAATCAAGGAACTTGTTAAATGATGAATGTCTTTGTTAGACATAAAATGTTTATTTACTATGGAAGGAATGGGTTAGACATAAAATGTTTATTTATTATGGGAGGAATTGGTCAGACATCCGTGGATACTTTATATGGACTCTACTAGATGACTTTGAAGTTTTGACTGGTTATGCTTGGCGTTTTGGTCTTCATTATGTGAACTTCGCTGACAACTTGAAGCGGTATCCCAAGCTATCTGCTCATTGGTACAAGACTTTTCTGCAGAGGTGGGAAAGCAAGGGTTCAAGAAATGAACCACAAACTCTACTGAACACCTACACTTCCATGAAAATCTCATAGAACTAATATTTGAATATCAATTTTATGAAAACAATGGTAGTATATTTTGAACATGATTTTGCTAAACAAACCTGATATTAACATAAACCTCCAAAATTCTTTTATAGCACTCATTATATCATATTTATACATAATGTACTTTTTTTATTAAATCATTAGATTTCAGTTCCTTCATCGAAATTACCTGAAGTTTTGAGGATGAGCTCTTTCTGACCACATTGTTTTTTTTTAA